>JARJCX010000587.1:0-40202 GCA_029282285.1 Mycena rebaudengoi
GCGGCGGCGGCTGGTGCGATATCTCTGAGTCTCGGCCTACCTTTGGTCACGATATTCGTGCGACGCGTTCACTGCCTTATTTACTCGTATTACTCCTTCGCGAGCAGCCCGAGTGCTTACCACAGCAACTTGACAATGCTCCATCGCGTGTGGTGCGTGCTGGAGTCGAGGAATTCCCCCTTCTCCTTGCGCATCAATCGCAGTCCTCCTGCAGCATATACCTGAAACAATCATAGATACCTCTTCAAAAATACTACTGTGCCTTTTTTCAGATACTTATACAGAGCCTGTTTTTTCGTGGCTGAGAAAAGTAACTGGGCAATAGAATTACCGAAAACTTGAAAGTACACATTGTGAGAGTCAGGTTTGACACTGTATATAGTGTCATCGTGGGTTGTGCTTGAGCTTCCGGAACACGTACCAGACACCCTAGAACTAATTTCTGTCTTCAGTCCCAATATGAGTTTTTATTCCTCGTGCGACCAACTTTGAAGCTCATGGAGAAACGGCGGAAATTTAGTGCGTCGACGTCGTCGATATCTTCCGCGGCATCACACAGCCATTGGAAGCGGAAGCACTGGAACGTCGCATATCCCTCCGCGGGATTTGCCCGAGAACGAAGGCCTTCCAACAAGGTCTCAGTAATTTCCACAAATTCGCACCGCAAGAGCGCGTGGTTACAGTTCGGGGAGCAACTGTGGCTCGATGGCACGGTTTAAGGCACGAAAAAGTGCGTGTTTGTCCTCCCACACGGAAGTAGTTCAAGTTTAGTGAGGTCCTCCATGTGATAGATCCATTGTAAAGAGACCATGGAGGTGTAATCTCCAACGTGAAGCTCCGAAGAAACGTGGATGAGATGAGGGCAAGGGGGGTTACGGTGTGACCCGAGTCTGAGATCCCATTCAACGACAACTGTTCAAGCATGGGGAGTGGAAGGAAGGGGATGATGCCTCCGACATTCCCAAGATTGAGCGACACCAAAGCAGTATGCACTACAGGTGCTACTTCGGTGCTATGGTGCCCGGATTGCCTGTGAGAATATTGAAACTCTCGCAGGTACGGAGCGTTCCGGACACCCGTAAGCACTCCGCGACCCAAATGCCGCAAAAATCAACGGATTTCAATTGTACCCAGGGAATCATGACTGCTGCAGGTTTTGACATAGGCAAGGGACAGTATTCGAAGTTGGGGAGCTATAGAGAAGGTTGTGATAGGTTGGGCAATTCGCCATTCCATAAGCATGAGACGTAGGCGGCGGAGGAGGGGGAAATCTGTCTCGTTCCGTAGGACAGTGAGTGTTTTGGTGTCGACACCCAGTCGAGGTCCTGGAAATGGGAGGAATAGCTGGGGAGAATAGTATTCACCCCACTCTCAAGAACTGGGAAGCCCCATATTCCCAAAAGCAGAAGGAGGGAGGAAGGTCACCAGCACGGCTGAACCCAATTTCGAATGAATCCTGCGGAGTTGGTTGGGTCGGTCGACCCAGGATGCCTGCCGACTGTCAAATACATATCTAGGCGGGTCCACAGTGCAGGAGTGGAAAGGGCCCAAGTCCCGCCACGCCCTTGCATATAACCAGAAGGAGAGGCGCCTTCGAGGGACGAGGAACCTGTCCATTGCCATCAGGGAGGCACTGGACAAAGATTTCCGGCAGTCATTCAGGAGGCAGTGTTGTTAAGACTGGATATGGACTGGACGCGTCTGGGGGAGGGGGGGGGATATATTATACTCGTGTGGTCCATCAAGTGAACAACGAGTTTACGGAGTCGACTCCTGTTAGTGCGTGGTGCACGCCTCCTGCCATTTAGAGGAATATCCCGAGGAAGTGATGGAGAAAGGCCCCCGTTCAATTCGGGGAAGGACATAGGCAAATCGTAAACATACTGGTATTTCCGAAAATATGCCATGGAGGAAGACCTCGTTACAATCGGAATCGGGGACCTGACATTCCGAAACATGTCCCCGACTTGTTATTTCAGTGCCAATTTGGTTGGAGATGAAGCCACGGGGGCAGGACATTCAAAAAGTTGATTGTGATTATTTTATTTTATTTGTGTTATCGAAGAAGACCCCATTCGATTCAGGGGCAGGACGCTGTGCAAATCGTGAATTCCAGCTCTTTTTATTTCGCTGGTAGATTTTGGTTATACACCCAGCTCAAGAGGAGGGGACGGACGAATGTCCTGCTGGTGTATGGTGTATACCTCCTTCAATTGGAAAGGAACACAGTATCGAGAGGAAGGGAGCGGTCTGTGTTATGAGAACGGGAAGTAAGCGGCGAAAGACCGGCTTGTGTAAGATGCTGCCTTCCAGGTCTCAGATGCGGCGTCCGGGTATGTAATATTCAATCTATATGTAACCTGAAGCTGCGAGGCAAACCACCATCTCGTCTATTCATGGCCATCGAAACTGTCACTACGAACCTGGGCTCTGGATGGGCGCCTTCTCGGGCTCATGGGGGCCAAAAATACTCGTCGCCACAGCAGATTTTTCGTACTGTTCGTCCTCTTCCAATACACCCTGCCCAGTCGCATGCTCGCGCGTCTTGAAAAATCGCTCAGCGACGTGGAGAGCATATACGACCACACCTACGGCGACGATCCGCCTAAATCCGACGCGGAGCTTGCAACGCGACTACTTGAGTATGTATTTCCCACCCGAGTCCAGACTTCGCATCTTTGACAGCATTGACACAGCCTGCAAGACACGGCCTCGGTGTTAATTATCTGCACTCTTCGCTCCCACATTTACCTGCTGGCGTGGTCGGTAAACGGGTAAACGAGCTCCGCGGGCTGTGCAACGGCCATGCACTTGCGATTTTGCGCTGCAGTTGGACTATTCACGTTTCTCGCAACGATATTCACGTGAGCTGTCGCATCAGAACTTGGGATCTCCGCGTTGACATCTAGTTGGAACACAGATACGAAAGCGGGAGACGCTGCTCGAAATGAGTGTCAAATGGCGGCGGTCAAAGAGAACTTCCAGCGTGGAAGTTGGCTTTGCAGAGGATATACTGTTCTTAAGAGGGGTACTAATCGATCCAGAGCTTGGTGTATGTTATTCCAGGTGTTGCTCGAGACAGTGAGACATGATCATTGTGAGCCAAGAACTTGGAAGTGAATATTAATGGTTACCTCACGCTCAGCCTTGCGGCCGCCTGTCCGTGCGCCGCACGATTACGCTAGGACATCAGCGCCGAGGGAGATGGGTCTCCCGTGCGGACATCGTCGGCCACCGTCGGCGAAGTGCATGTTGGATGAGAGAAGGAGAGAAGTTCCAGCGGGCCGGATAGTCCGTTGATGTAAAGCCATCAACTCACGTCGGAGTTAGCCGTGGAGCTGCAGACGCGGAGAGAACCGGAGCAAGATGGTCCGGGAATGCCTTCATCGCCACCAAACCTCTTCTCACTGGACCCGACGCGTCGTGGATCGATCATTGGCTCTCTCGCTGCGTACACTCCCATATCTCCTCAAGATGCTACGACGGGATTCTGCCGGCAGCCCGACTCGGATGCGCTCCTGTCGCGCGCCCGTCTTTCTTGAATCCAACTGGCCGCGCCAACCTAAGCAGCCATTAATGTCGGGCAGATTTCTGCCACTCGATTCTTGAACTTGATTACCTTCTGTTACTTCGGCGCCCTGCCCAGGAACGCTATGACATAGCTTGCGTCATATCCCCAATTGTAGTTGACTCCTCTGTTGCTCCAACCTCCGAGGTTTCGATGGAAATCGACTTACGCGACGGTGACTTGTTTCGGCAGGTTCCGCAGCTCTGATTTCAGTTTTACCTTCTGGCTATGTACGATGACATCGAGTCTGTGTGGCCGGCATTATCTTTTCTAGGTTTACATAATGGCGCAGTAATTGCAATCAATGACTGCAAAATGACTGCACTTGTACGACAAAACATTTTTGGATCACTTTTGGGCGTTACGACTCACGCTCTTTTCCGGGTAGTAGCCATCTTCGTCACTTCGTTACTTCGCTTATTTCGCTTATTTTCACGAAACCTCGTCACTTTGATGGCATTTAGGGAAAGTTGGTTACTTCCGATGATTTTCTGTGTAAGTTCGTCATTTTAGCTCGGCACGTTCGAGAACCCGGAACATCGGCCATCATTGTTCTTTCAGCACAAGGCCCGGACAGGTTTTTTTCATATAGATACCTTACCCCAACACTAACCATTAACCCTAACCGCTAACCAGAACCAGAACCACAAACCCAAACCACTAACCGTAACCGCTAACCTCTAACCACTAACCATTAGCTCTAACCAGCTAACCCGACCTAACCAGCTGAGCTCGGCACATCGCTGTTACGAGTCCTAAACTTGTTTAGGTAATCGTTTTTAGTCATTTTCCTAGGCCACTTTTCGAAAAAAACTCAGTAGCTGATGACTTTGACTTTGCGTGGGATGGGAATTTGATTGTGTTGATGCCAAGGATTTCACAGTACCACGTTTTGACTACATTTTGCCTTTCTGCTCCAACCTGCTTTTAAGAACTCTAGAAAAAGAAGGCTACTCCATAAGATAAGTGCCGCACTATGCCTGTGATTCTGAGTGGGTCCATACTCTCTTCATTGAGGCTGCAACTTGAACTTCAACTAATCTTCAGCCGGTAGCCGGTCCGCGCGGTGACGACACACAAGCAATGAGGCATGTGTTTACTAATTTATGGATTCGGAGATCAAATGTTGACCATCACTGATGAAGAAAAATATGTCAGGGTCAACTTCAGTTCAGACACCCACAATATGCTCGAAGACCACTAAAAAGCGAAGGCAGGAACCGCTTGGTACTGTGTGCATCGTATCATGGCCATTGAAGACTCAACGGGGTGGCTGACACCAAAGGAACTGAAGACACTATATTTATAGCTCGCGTGGACTGTCATCTTACGCACGGATGCGAAATCTCTCTGGATTGCGAAAATGTCCACGTTCAACAGCTCTGTGAGGTGCAAATAAGCTTTATCCACCAGATTCTCAATCTCCACGGACGATCCATGATAGTCCCACTCTATACGGAAACCGGCATTGTCCCACTCCGAGTTCGGCGCTTCATCCTGGCACTTGGATATTTGCAACATCTTCTCTCGCTTCCACCCTCGCACTTCGCACGGGCCGCTTTAAATAGCTCTCTGGAGCTCGCGGCGCTCGGCAAGAAATGTTGGGCAAGAGATCTGATTACAGCATCTATCAAGCTTCCATTTGCATGCCCTCCACCTGACCTTCCAAATGCAACTCCAACGTCAATTCTGGACTATGCTAATTGGTGGACAATCTCATGCTTAAATGGTTACAAGGAGAAGTCGATTTCTCGGACAAGCTTTATCTGATTCAAGGCCGACGCGAGCCACAGAAGGACAAGCCCTCAGTACCGGAAAACCTTACGTCTACGACACTACCTGTTCATGGTTAAGACGCAGAAACAAAGAGAAGCACTGACTTCCCTTCTGCTGTCAACCCATTTACTTGCGGTCGAGGTTTTACGTTACAGAGATCATTTGCTGCCACGTATTGAGCGCCATCAACGGGTGTGTAGGTTTTGCCATGTTGAAGTTGAAACTCCGGAACACGCACTTCTAGCTTGCAGCGCATCAGATGATGTCGTTGCACTGAGGACAGTTTTCCTGGATGAACTCTTCAAATATGTTCCTGCCTTACACCGTTCCAAGGCTGAACTCGACGATGTTGAGTTTTTCAAGGCCATGGTTTATGAGCGCGCGTCGATTTGCCTCGTGGCAAATTCGCATTTGAAGTCCTTGAAGTGTTCTATGCAACTCCCGTGTTCAGAATAGCTGTGTAAGACGAGCCCGTTCCTTTTACTAACCTTATTTGCTTTTATGTATCAACCAGGTTCTACAACGGGACAGGCGACTGGTCCCGTGAGCTCGGCTTGGAGGGTATATGAAAGTCAGGGACAAGAGTGTGCTTAGAATCCTGTAATCTAGAGTACACCGGGATACTTCCTGGCCCCGGCGTTCCTCAGCGGGACCGTGCCATGTAATGCTACCTACCTACCTACCTACCACCATGTTCTTTCTTTCCAATTGTACTGGGCCCGTGAAAAGCTCTGATCGCCAGAGGACCCCTTGCCGCAGTCGTGCCGTCGTCAAGGCACGCAAATGGCCCACGGCACGGGTACGGCAGCCTCGGCAACTGAACGCGGTCATGTGGTTAAAGTCAAGTGATGACCTTTCACGGTGTGCAGAGGAAGTGACGAAGTTGTAGTAAATCTAGCTGAACTCACGAACTTTCAGGGAATACCATCAAACTCACGAACTTCCACAACGATAAGCGAAGTAACTAAGTGACGAGGATGGCGTGGACTCGTCTAGGTGGAAATGCGGTTTCCGAGAAAGCCCTCCAAATTGGGCAACACCACCGTACTTTATAATTAAAAGGGGCCTCTTTGTATTCCATCTACCAGGCCAAAAATATATAATGCATATATAAATCTGCTTGGAATGTTTCGGCCTGCTGGCTATGGCAGCGTGCGTATGAAAACAATAGTTGATGGAATCAAAACAAGTTCAACATGCCTCGGCATGTTTACTACGCTCGCCCAATGTATTAAAGTATTCTCAGGCTATTCTGCTGCACAAAGGAGAATCTAATGAGTGTTGTCTGCCATTATAACGAATATCCCTGACATTATATTTGCTTCAGACACAAATTTTCAACTTTGGCATTCAAATTGCATTGATCAGTTCCCTGCTGTCTATTTTTTACCAGAAAAAAGCCACCAAAATTTATAGATAGAGAGTTTGTGCAGCAGCCACTCGAGCCATCTGGTGGCTGTTTTGCATTGCACAAAATGATTTGATGGCTTGGGAATTTATGCTTGTTGTTGGTGCAATTCAGACGCTTACGAGTCATAAACACCATGGTTGGATGCTAAGACCCTCCACAGCCGCCTACAGGCCGATTGGAACCCAAAAATATTTGTTTCTTTGGATTTAGGGCTTTCACGCAGTTGGGGTCATTCATTGAGGTAACCAGGTATAAAAATATCCAATCCCTCTCAATCTGGCCCGA
Source organism: Mycena rebaudengoi (assembly GCA_029282285.1). Classification (NCBI taxonomy): domain Eukaryota; kingdom Fungi; phylum Basidiomycota; class Agaricomycetes; order Agaricales; family Mycenaceae; genus Mycena; species Mycena rebaudengoi. The sequence continues at coordinate 7,041 of JARJCX010000587.1, forward strand.
AAAGACTTGCATTGACTTCATTTTATCAGCTATCAATCAGCGATTAGCCACCAGTTTGCGCAACGCAAAAAAAGCCACTGGATGGCTTGAATGGCTGCAGCACAAACTGGCTGATGGTCACAAAATAGGCTAAACTCTCATTGAACTCCCAAATTACGTCGAAAAAATGCGGTTTTGTGAAAGGACTTTCCAGTATTAGTGATGGAAATACCATTTGGAGTGAAACTAGGGGTGCTTAATTCTTATCCCGTGGGTTTATTTGTTCGAGACAAATAGAATCCACGGAACGAAGGCACAATTCTATTTGTTTTGAGCAAATAAACCCACGGGCGAAGAATTGATGAGCGCACTATTGGGATTCCAAATGGAATTACTGCATGTCGCGGCCAGGAAGTATCCCAATATCCGTTGATCCCATGTTTACAGCTCTGCACCATATTTGCTTTTGCCTGGAGCCACAGAAAAAATATTGCTGGGCAGGGCCAAAGGCCATGCTTTGTTCCGCCCAATCTGAGCTGGTCGACGCAAAGCGGCAACCGAGCGAAGGGTGGGCGGGAGCCACCTGTCTCCTATAAAGGTCAACTTCTTCTGCCTGTGATTTAAAGTAATTTCGAAAGCTCACTGGAAGTTCAACAAGCCTCCGTGTTCTTTGTTGGTTTCTTTAAAATAAAAGAAATATGGTTTTTTTGCGACTGCCATGCTGTTCTTTGTCGGATACCCCACTACTGCGTAGTCTTACATTGTGCATTGATAATACCGAAGCTACTGCGGCTTGAGAATACTCCGGCATATTCAAAAGGCTGCACATGTGAAATCAAGTGCCTAGGGTCTAGGCTGTGCCAGTGTTGGTATCCATTAGTTTCATATTCTTCCATTTATCAAGCTGTATATCGAGGACTCCCTAGACGGACTCGTATTTGCCATGTGAAGCAATGGCCTACTGCACAAGTTCTGTGATGTGCCGACAGGCACGCAGTACATTGATCTAGGGAAAGTGACGAACTTTCGTCGAAATTCCTTGAACTCACAAACTTTCATAGAATACCATCAAACTGATGAATTTAAGCGAAGTAACGAAGTGACGAAGATGGCGCGGACTCCTCTTTTCCCGCTGTTGCTCCACTTCCGGTTTCAACGCCTAGACTTGTTTGTAGAGCTCGATAATCGATTTAGACTGGCTTGGAATGATCCTCATCACCTCTGTGTCGAGCCTGTGCCTCTCACCAAACTTCTCTTCGACATCGACTATTCCAAACCTCACTGGGTGGTCCGGCTCAAGTAGGGGGGCTCGCTCGGCGGCCTTCCAGCTCAACCGCTGTCATTTTATCGGATCTTGGCGACAGGAAAATACGACATCCGCCAAAAATATCTCTTTACATAGCTGTGGCTCCGCGGCGTGATTGATATATCCCTCGAGTTCGATCCATCGGCAAGTATTAATTTCCCTCGCCGTGCTCGACCACCCTCCCACTCCATGAAAACGACGAATGGCTCCACCGCTCCACAATTCGCTAGTGTCCTTGTTTCCTACCGTGATGTCTATGCGCTCACCATGCCAGAAACGTATAAAAGGTGAACGGAGTCGCTCTCAATCTTCACTCGAACAACACCCTCTGTAGTTCAAGCTCTCTACCAAGCCTTTAAACATGTTCTCCAAGCTCTCCGTCATCGTCGCCTCCGTGCTCGCTGTGGGTAATCTTCAGATGCAAGGTTGCCGACTGAACTAACTTTTCTCTCATGCAGACCCTTGCTGCCGCCACTCCCACGGCCCGCACCAACACGCCCCCCACCACTCCCCAGAACTCGCCCCAATGCTGCAACAGTGTGGTGAGCAGCGGCTCCACTGCTGCCTCTGCCGTTGCCGCTCTCCTCGGACTCGACCTCACCGGACTCAACGTCCCCATCGGCCTGAGCTGCTCGCCCATCACCGTCGCCGGCAACAACTGGTATGTTTCTCCGCCTGTTTCTGACTATTTCCTTTCTCACAAAACACCACAGCGGTAGCACCACCGTCACTTGCGCTGCCCCCGAGAAGCAGTGGGGTAGGTGTTATTTTTTTAATACCTGTGCAGATTCTCATTCTTTCGTAGGTGGTCTCATTGCCATCAACTGCATCCCCATCACTGCTTAATTCGTGATGATTGCAAGAGCCGCCAATGGCTCAAAGTGATTATGGACACGGATTTTGATATGCCTCTTTGTGTCTGAAAAAAAATGTGTTCGAGCCAAAATCGCTAAGACAAAACGCACTGGACGACTGTAGTGATCTATATAATTGAGCGTACTGTCCAAGGTACTGAGCGCGAAGAAAATGATTCTGAATATGCCGCAGATTCCCTTCTCATATTGAATTATATCTTCCGTCACTCAAGCAGTTGAGAAATAATTATGTGTCACGAAACTTCTTTCCATTTGTGAAGACAAGACTTCCTTCTCTATTGGACGGCGGATCTGACTCGCGGTTTGTTTATCGCGGTGTCCAGGCAACAAATCCCCGGCTTCATCCACTGAAGGCGTTCATTCGGAATTTCGGACTGGAGCGGCCTGTGCGTAATCCGTTCCAAGTTCAATGCATGTTGGGCGGAAATGAGGCTTACAGAATTGTGTGTGAGGCCATGCATCTTCTCATTACGGAGAGTAGAAGCGGGAGCTGGAGCGAGAGGTGAGTTTCTGGAACTCGTCAGTCGACAGGTTTAATTTGAAGGCACCGGAAGGACAAAACGAATGGGAACATAGGAAAAAATTCAAGGCGTACTCGAGTCAAGAGTACGCCTCCGTCTTTGGCAAATTACTACGACAGCGCGCGCCTTAACCAGCTGCCCACCACCTCAAACAATGTGTTATGGAGGAAGACCCCGTTCGATCCAGGAGGTAGTGCAATTCGTATTTATTTCACTGGTCAATTTTTGGAGACACCCATCTCAAGAGGAGGGGGATGACGTCCTGTTGGTGTACGGTGCACGCTTCCTGCAATTGGAACGGCGAACTGTAGGAATGTGTTGCGGGGGCAGACCTCGCTCGATTCGGGGGCAGGACATTCGACCATAGTGCACAATCGCTTTTATTTCATTGCCGTTTTATATATATATATAGAAATGAAACCAGGTTAAGCAGTAAGCTAATATTATCCTGCTGGTTTATGATGCATGCCTGCGCTAATTGGAAGCGATCACAACATGAAGATGGAAGACCTCGTTCGATTCGGGGGTAGGACAACCTGTCTTCAACAATTTTTTTTCTTCTTTCTTCACTGCTGAAATCTTCGGGATAAGATGAGAGGCCATGATTTAGAAGACCTCATTCAATTCGAGGGCAGAACCTAGATGAGATACTCCAATCTCTTTCAAATTCGTTAAGTCAGCCGCCACTAGGACTTGACTATGGAGGAAGTCCTCGGGGCGCGTCATTTAAACTGCGAATATCTTTTTTTTTTTCACTAGGCAATTCCTGGGATAAAATGAGGCCAAGAAGAGGGGGGAATAAGGTCCTGTTGGTGTATAGTGAACGCCTCCTACAATCAGCCCGATCGCTGTGTGAGGGTGGAAGGCCTCGTTCGATTCGGGGGCAGAGCATGCTATGAGCGTCTAGATACTTTTTATTTCATTGCCATTTTTAATGGGTATGAGACCAAGTTGAGATTGGACGCAATAAGGCCCCACTCGTATACGGTGTACGCCTCCTGTAATTGAATCCGGATCCGAGAAATGTGTTATGGAAGAAGACCATGGGTTTAATAGATCTCTTTTTATTTCATCACTAAGCAATTTCCAGCTATAAAATGAGGTGAAGAGAAAGGGAATAATGTCCTGTTAGTGTATAGTCCACGCTTCCGCTAATTAGCGAATGTGCCGGATTGTTTATGGAGGAAGACCTCGTTCGATTCGGGGGCAGGACATTCAAGAGCTGCACGCCACTTCTTTTTATTCTACTAGGCAATTCCTGGGATAAAATGAGGCCAAGAGGTAAGGGAAACAGTCCTGTTGGTGTACGGTGCACACTTCTCTCAAATTCACAAAAGGAGGGGATTGGGATTGGGAGGTAGACCTCGTTCGATTCGGGGGCGGGACATAACACTGCATCCAGTCGCTCTTTTTTATTTCACTGGGTAATTTCCTGCTATAAAATGAGGATAAGAGGTAAGAGAATCAGTCCTGCTGGTTTATGGTGCACGATTCCTCGAATTAATACCTGTGTAAAGTCAGGGTGTGGAGGAAGACCTCGTTCGACTCGGGTACAGGACATCCATTTTTGTGGGTTAACAATTTCTTTTTATTTCACTAGGCAATTTCCTGCCATAAAATGCGTCCAAGAGGAGGAGGAATATTGTCCTGCTGGTGTATGGTGCACGCCTGTACTAATTAAAATGTGACGAAAGTTTGTTTATGGAGGAAGACCTGGTTCGATTTGGGGGCAGGACACAGTACATACGAGCGTTGTCAATTTCTTTTTGTTCACTGTTGACATCTGCTGGTTAAAATGAGGGTAAGAGGTAAGGGAATAAAGTCCTGTTGGTATATAGTGCACGCCGGCGCTAATTAGCAGTGCATTCCAGCATGAAGATAGAAGACCCCGTTCGATTCGGGGACTAGACATGCGATGACGATTTCTTTTTATTTCACTGCAGTTTCCTGCTATAAAATGAGGGTAAGAGGTAAGGGAAACCGTCCCGCTGGTGTATGGAGCACGCTTGTTGCCATTGCAACCGCCGAGAATCTGCCATGGAAGAAGGCCCCGCTCGATTCGGGGGCAGGACATGCGAATTGTCGAAGGAGTCCTTTTTTCTTCACTGTTGAAAGCTGTGGGATAAAAAGAAGGTCCGAGGTAAGGCAATAAAGTCCTGCTGGTGTATGGTGCACGCCTCCTTTAATTACAATTGCGGCACTCTGCCATGGAAGATGGCCCCGTTCGAATCGGGGGCAGGGCATCATCCATGAGGCTTATTTTTTTTTTCACCGATCTTTTTGGGATGAAACCAGGCCAAGATGGAGAGGAATGGGTCCTGTTAGTGTATGGCACGCGCCTTCACTAGTAATTAAAATGTGACGCAGCTAGGAATTTGCCATGGGGGAAGACCCCGTTCGATTGGGGGACAGGACATGGACATTGACGAAGGAGTCTTTTTTCTTCATTGTTGAAAGCTGCGGGATAAAGGGAAGGTCTGAGGTAGGGAAATAAAGTCCTGCTGGTGTATGGTGCACGCCTCCTGCAATTGAATCCAGATCCGAGACATGTGTTACGGAGGAAGACCTCGTTCGAATCGGGGACAGGACATGAAGCCATAACAATTTCTTTTTATTTCACTCGCCAATTTATTACAATTAAACGAGTCCAAGAGGATAGGGAATAACGTCCTATTGGTGTATGGTGCACGCTTCCTCCCATGAAATTTGGCGAGATCTGCCATGGAAGAGGACCTCGTTCGATTCGGGGGCAGGGCATTGTCACGGCCCGGGTTAATTCTTTTTTTTCGCCGATCTTTTTAGGCCAAGATGGAGCGGAATAGGTCCCGTTAGTGTATGGTGCATGCCTTCACTAGTAATTAAAATGTGACGCAACTAGGAATTTGCCATGGTGTAAGATCCCGTTCGATTCGGGGACAGGACATGCGAGTTGTCGAAGGAGTCTTTTTTCTTCATTGACACTGTTGAAAGCTGCAGGATAAAACGAGGGTACGAGGTAAGGGGAAAAGTCCTGTTGGTGTATGGTGCACGCCGCCTTCAATTATAACTGACCTAGAAATGTATGGTGGAAGACCTCGTTCGATTCGGGGACAGGACATTGGTGCACACCGCTTCTTTTTATTTCACTGGGCAATTTCCCATTATAAAATGAGGACAAGGGGTAAGGGAAACAGTCCTCTTGGTGTATGGTGCACGCTTCCGTTAATTTTGAAAGAAACCCTCATGGCTTATGGAGGAAGACCTCGTTCGATTGGGGACAGGACATGATGTCGAAGCTTGGTGGACATTTTTTTCTCTTTTCTTTGTTGAAATAGATCTTCGAAAAGAAATGAGGCCAAGATGAAGCGGATTAAGTCCTGTTGATGTACGGTAGTGGCCTCCTGCAATTTGGACGAGCATGATGAATACGCTATGGAGGAATACCCCGTTCGATTCGGGTGCAGGACATGAGGAAGGAAGTTGATTCATACTTTTTCTTCAGCATTGTAATCTTTGGGATAAAAGCGGGCTGAGAGAAGGAGAAACAATGTCTTGTTGGTGTATGGTGCACAACTCCTGCAATTTAGACCATTTCGAGATTGTGCTATGCTCGTTCGATTCGGGGACAGGATATGCATCTTGCAGGTTGCGATCGTCTTTTTATTATTGAAATCTGCAGGATAAGAAGAGGGTACGAAGTAAGGTAATAAAGTCCTGTTGGTGTATGGTGCACGCCTCCTGCGATTATTCGGGAACAGAGCCCAAAAATGTGCTATGAAGGCTGACCCCGTTCGATTCGGGGGGCAGGACCTGATGGTGATAGTCACATTTTCTTGCGGTGGCAAATTCGATGGGTTAAAAGGAAGATAAGAAGGGAGGAATAATGTCCTGTTGGTGTATCGTGCACCCCTCGTGCATTTGAATAGCCCCCTCGTGCTATGGAGGAATACCTCGTTCGGCTCGGGGGCAGGATCTGATGTTATTTTGGAGTTTTTTTTTTCGCTGGCAAATTCGATGGGTTAAAAGGATGGCAAGAGGAGAGGAATAATGTCCTGTTGGTGTACGGTGGACGCCTCCGTTAATTATGGAATACATATGTACACGTCATGGCTTGTGGAGGAAGACCTCGTTCGATTCGGGGACAGGACATCTACAATGTATGTACCCTGTTCGACTCAGGCATATTCGCTGTCGTCGTGACGTCGTCGGATATGAACGTCGCTGCTAACTGAAACTACTAAGGGTCGTTCAACTTCATAAAAAGTTATAATTCGGACGCGAATTATCATTCTGATTCTCTTGAATCAAACCAAAACAAAATTATAGTCCCGCAGGCTAAAACTCTATTTCCGGCGCCCAATCACGGATTAATCAAGCCAATTTAACGCCAAACACATTCCGCTTGTCCTTCGCCGTGACTTTCCGTGACGTCGTGTCACACTTCACGAATTACCATATCTCTTCGCCGCCTCGCGTACTCCTCATCTTCCTCTACCGTTACCACCACCGCCCACCCGCTCCCGTTCGACCCGTCCTTTACTGACCGGTTCTTAATCCAGGAGTCCTCTGAAGAGCGTATGTAGTCCCGTGCATGGACGACGTGCCACCCACCGGTCCCACCCCCTCGTCCCGCGCGCGCGTCTCCCCGGCTCCGTGCACCCCTTCCTCAGGTGCTCGTTTCTGCCGGCACTCCGCCCGTGGGTCTAGGTAGCTGCGCGCCGATGCCCAGTCACCCTTTATTATTCTTGCCGCTGGGCTTTCGGAAGCGCTGTGGTCAGCAGCCCTTCCGCTAGTAGATGGGCCCGCGTAAGGCCTTGGCGCCGGCGTCTGCAAACACTCCGTCGCCGGCTTCTGTTGTCACCCCACCCACGGGTGTGGCTGCGGGGTGGGGAGGATGACGGCAATCCCCCATTTTTTTTGGTGCACCGTGGTGCTGCGCGCACGTCCTGCCGCCTTGGTGCTGCGTGCACTTGCGCGCGGATACCCGTCGCATGAGCGCTGTGACTTCTCCACTGCTTACGGGGGTGGGCTGAGCAGGAGACGCGTGCTGTCGCCGGATGTCGAGGCGCCGTGGTCTGCAGCCTTTCGGGCTCGCGCGCGAGCAGACCGACGAGCGGGGGTCCCCCCACGCGCGCCGGAGCGGTGTGCCCCACCCCTCACGCGCGACGATCTCGCGAACGAAGCGGACTCGCTCCCCTTCTTTTCTCCCCCACGATCTTCCTCCTCCAGTCCTTCTCCACCAGCCACTGACCGAACCCGCAGGTTCTGATTCTCCATGTACCACTGCTCACCACCGCGCGCGTCTTCCTGGTCGAGCACGCAGAGAGCTCTGTCGGGGCCACGCTTGAGGCAGGATTTATAGAGACTCTTCTGTACATCCTTTTTTTTTGCCCAGTCCCAGTCGACCTGCTCCTACCTTCCCCCGTCACACTCCTCTCCTCCTTTCTCAGTTCCTCCCCAGCCTCTGTAACTTCACCTTCACTCCATGTCGTTATTCTGCTGTGACACGACACGACGTCACATCCATTCCCGATCATCTGCCCTCATCGCTCTTCAACCGCTCCTCCTTGTCCACCGAGATCACCACTTGCACGTCTGGTCTCCCCACACCCCGTGTTCTTTGCCCTTATCGCGTCGTTTCCCCTCATCGCCTCATACCCGCCATTTGCTTCATTTCTTTTGTTGTTATTTACCTCCCTTCCCTTCCCCTTTCGATTCTTTTTCCCTTCTCATACCATCCCTCGCGTACACTGACGGATACCTAATGCAGGACTGTCTGGAATACGGCAATGATTCGCCCTCGGGCGCCGAGCGCGCGCTTGTTCCTGTGCCACCGCGCTCGTGTTCGTTGTACAGCGCGCCGGCGGCGTGGAGCTGCGGGAACGCGTGGATGGCGCCTCCGGTACCATCGCGTGCCCTGTCCGCTGGACCCCTCTCATCTCTTGGACTGAGCTTAGGATACAACGGTGTGCACTGTGCTCGCACCGCGTCGCGCTCGTGCTCCTTTCACGGCACGCTTCGACCGCGCTGTCGGCGTCGTTCCGTACCAGCAGGTGGGCAGTAGCACCGCGCCTTATCGTGCTCGTCCTAAGCATGCAGGAGAGCATGTAGATGCTCTGCTGTGTCGTTCTCGCGTGGCGTGGTGTGCTGCCCGGGATTCTGACGGTACTTTAAACGGAGCGCTGTACTGCGGATACTTTCGCTGGGCGAGGCGCGCGGGCGTCGGCTCCTCTGCGAGGTAGAGTGGATGTTGCGCAGATGCGACTGTGACTCCTTGCGGCAACTAGACGGTGGCGAGAAGTAAGATAAATCCCGTCGTCTCAGACGTGATGTTGAATATCTCTACATGCCTTCGCGCTAATCCTACTGTCCATCATCAACCAATCTACCACTTCTGTGTCCTGCCTCATTTCTTGCGAATATCTGATGATTTCGGTTTTCACCTTCGCCTGAGGTGGTCTGGACTGTCAGGAGATAAGCGGAGCGCTTGAACACATTCAAATACGCAGATCTTGAAGAAATTCACGCATGGGGTTCCAACATGAATTTCGGTCCCAAACACGGCCACCTTTGATAGTTTACGAGTCTGGGGGTGATCGTCATGTTCCCCTAGGTGGTCACCGTCCGGCTACATTAACCAGAAAGACTGTAATTTTGAGGCGCCTTCTGTGCCAATGGCTCTAGTAATGAGGGAACTTATGATTTTGTCTGAGACTGGCACTTGGAAAGTGTAAGATGCTGAAGTTTCGGCAGAAGGGGTGGTGCGTCCGAGAGTAGGGCACGGAAGAGTTCATCTCTGTATTGCCACTCTTGATATGAGAGCTCGAGTGAGGTAATATATTTCATGTGCCTCAGCCATCCTAAGGAAACCCCACAGAAACCGCCGAGCCTGAAGGTGTGGAGAAGCGAAGAGGATATGAGGGCCAGGGGAATGCCGTGTTCTTAAAGGTAACGTGGTCCAGGGACAACCTCTCGAGCGCAGGGAGAGTGAGGGGAGGGATGGCAACATCCAGTTCCGACAGAACGAGCGACACGAGACCCGAGTGATAGCCAGGGCCTCCGGCTGGCTGTTGTCCTTCGTCACCGTGGATCTCGAACTCGCGCATACCGGGTGCATTCCGCCACAGGCCTAGGCATTCCGCGACCCGAATCCTGTAGGCTACAAAACGGGTGAGCTGTACGATTGGAGGCCTGAGCGCCGAGAGCGGGAAATACCCCGTGGAGAGGGCGATAGTATGCCAAGCACGGCAAATGAAGAAGGAAATAAGGGGTGCCATCGTTGGATGAGGCATTGCAATGCCACTGGGAGGTATGGATTGAAGAAAGATTTCGGAGGTGATTTCGGGAGGAAGCGTCAAGACTGGACATCTAATAATTTCATCTAGTTGCGTCTCGATAGCGGTTTCACGCTCCTCGAGTAAGTCTGTAAGCCGTCGATACCGTTGTACTAGTACTGTGCAAGAGAGCTGCGGATCTCGTCCAGCTCTTTCCGCAGTCGGAGGGACATCAAGGCTCGAAGCGATGGGTGCTGTGTATGGCTATTTGTTCCACGCAGAACCGCCTGCCGAAGGGGTTCTGTTGTCACAGCGCTGGCCCGTGAATTAAGAGGGTATTTAAGTTAAGGCCGCTTCTCAGTATATACAAAACCAAATAAAACGGCCTGAAACTCAATTTGATATCTCTGATTTGGGACTCAACTAAATCTGATATTATTTGTTTTAATATACTTAGAGAAAGTGTAGCTAACTTAAATCCATGCAATCCAATCAGGCAGCCAATCAGAGTGCCGGATTCATGGATTGCATGGATTTAAGTTAGCTACACTTTCTCTAAGTATCTTAAAACAAGTAATATCAGATTTAGTTGAGTCCCAAATCAGACATATAAAATTGAGTTTCGGGCCGTTTTATTTGGTTTTGTATACGCTGAGAAGCGGCCTTAACTTAAATACCCTCTTAATTCACGGGCCAGCGCTGTGTGTGCAGACCGTAGGCTCGTCCCCATCCGGCATCCAGGAAAACAGCAACAAACCCATCACCATCACTCGCTAACGCTAGTCCTGTGATCTCCCTGTTGTATGCTCTTTGTCTGATTTTTGTCCTTATTTACTGATGTTCCTAATTTAGATTTAGGTCCGGAATTCTCTGAGTGAGATCGCCGTTAACGTCGACTGGTTCACGAGTCTATGCAGACCGGATTCCGGGCAAAGTGCTCGTCGCCCATCTTTCGGAGCGCAGTAGCAGGCTGTGCCCGCGTCTTCGCATGCGAGCCTTGCCTCAGTGCTTCCGGCGCCAACTTCCTTTGCTTTACCCCCAAGCCCTGGTACGCTCCGCCTCGCCTCGCACGTCGACACGGATGCAGCTGCATCTGTGTCTTCCCAACCTCATCTGCCACGAACCACGGTCGACGATGCGGAGCTGGGATGGACGCGGCTACTGGTTGAGCAAACTCCGAGTCGGACGTGTCACGTCGCTCGTGTGTTCCACTCGCTCTATCTGTTGTGACCACTCGGAGGCTGAGCTGGGATGCCGACTGGTACTCGCGAGTTCGAGTTCATGCCATTGGATGGAAGGTTAGGCCGATGGTGGTGTGGAACTCACGGAGGCTACGGACATTTGCGTCGAATACTTCCGGATCCGTCGCTCATTGCCAGCTGAGCAACAGCTGAGTGTATTGGTCCTTCGCTTAACCATCCGGTCATCTGGTATCCATTCGTCCGTCGCTCCTGCGTGCGCGCACACTGTACATACCAGAAAAAACTCAAAGAAATGCTCCCGTGGCAAAGAAAGATGAAGAAAAGTGGGACATCATGCCATCTTTCCCTCATCCCACCGTGACGGCCCGTTGACGTCGCTCTTCGTCTCCGCATCACCATCGCGCCCCATGTCGCTCATCGTGATGACATTGTGCACGACCTTCACGACGAGTCCCCCGTCCTGCTCATTTACTGACGCGAGCTGGTTTCCAGTGCGGAAGCCGCGATGGTGCGACGCCGGGCTGACGGGTGTGCGCGACGAAGACTGCTCGCCCGAGATGCCGTCGCGGACGTGTTCTGCACGAGGGATGTTAGTTGATTGACCCGCAGCAGTACCAGCCGGCCAACGCACCGGAGAGGTTGAGGATGAAGCGCCCGCTGAAGATCATCGTGAACGCGAATCCGAGCGGCCCCCTGTTCGCAGCCATCAATCACGGTGCGTGCACGCTCCCAGTTGCAAAGTGCGAGAAACTCACGCGGACGCCTGCACGGCCGTGATTGGGTTGTTGTAGAAAACAATGTTCACGATGTTCATCGCTGCACGCATTGAGTTGAACCTATCGCAGACAGGAGACTGGGACATACCGCTTAGCGCAATGAAGTACATGATGCCGTCCTCCAACATCACTTTCGCGAATTGACTCCGCCTGCGACGCTGGCGTTAGTGTCACACGTGCAAAGGGATAAATACGCACGAGAAGCGATTTTTGCCGGAGAACTTCCACAGGTATGCGGATGAGATCAGCATGGTCACGACGTCAAATACTCTGCCGCAGCATGCATGTCGTCAGTATACTGCATTCGGCAGATGGAATATCAACTTACAGCCCGCCGACGTAGTAGAGCGAAGCGAGATGGACGCCAGGCGGGTTGCCCGAAGTGCAGCTGTGAAGTGGGTAAGTGAACCCAGCCCGTCGAATCCAGCACCACGATACTCACTTGCCCTAAAATTATCGAGGCTCAGCAAAAGTTGAAAATGCGAAGCATGGCAAGAATCATACATTGGAATGGGATGCTAACAGTAATGTTTCAGCCCCTTCTACTCACAATCCAAAAGATGGGCACTCACGGATGCGTTTCCAAAACGAAGAGATGCACTCGGCCTGCAGACAAACTATCAGCTTGTGCACGAAGCTCAAACGAGCGGATGGCACACCGTTGTGGCGAGAATGTACAGCACAACTAGCACTTTGAGGACATGCGGCGACTTACGCGAGACAGCGTATGTCCTGTTGTCGCCCAGTCGTAGGTCAGTGATGAATGTTAAGTCAACCCGAGCACATACCGGAGACCTAGGATCGCCTGCGACGTCATGTACAGTAACACTGTCACCAATGAGGCGTTTAGCATCAACACAAAGGAGTTCCTTCCGGCTACGACGCACGCTTCAATATCGGCGCAAGCCAGTAATAGCGGCGGCACGATTCTTCGGTGAACCCGTGGTAGAAGAAGCCCGTGTTCCCGATAATAATAGACGCAAGGCCTAGGTAGCGCACCAGAATGAACAAGATGCACGCCGTGCTGTATGTCAGTTAGTTCCTTCCTGGCGGATGCCGGAATGAACACAGGTACGCACGAAAGCTTGAAAGGTCCCTTCTGCCGTGAATACAGGCGGTACTCGGCGGGGAGCGTTTGCAAGTAGCTTTGAAACGTAACGTATGTCAGTGAATCGTGTCTGGGCACAGAACGCACTTACTCGAAGAACGCGATGGAGTACGCGGATACACGAAGATAACCTGATATCTGGAGAGCGAAAGTCGACATTGGGCGTGGACACAGCGACCGAGGCGACGATGCAACGACCTTAATTTTATAAAGCAAGTATTCAATTCGTCCCAGCCTAGGGGTGTGATCCATGACCATCGGTAACCAAGCTAATAAATATAGAATCTTCTGTAGAGACTTGCACCAGACATGCACTGGCGCCCATTATGAACGGAAGGATGACTCATATTTTCCGAGAGCTTGCCTAAATCATATATACATAGTGGTGCAACTACTGTGTCACTCCCGGTGTGCAGGATGCAGGGCGAGAAAAAGGCGGCAGTATAGGGGCAGCAATTTACAGCTGAGCAACGAGCCATGATCGATGATCGCAAATTGCAATGAAGTTATGCTGATCATCTGACGGTTATAACCGTACAACTTTCGTCCTCTGGAGACTCGGAGAATTTGGCAAGGAGCACAAATAATTTTTCTTCACTTTGGAAAGTTTAAATCAAGGCAGGGAGGAGGAGAAGGAGGAGATATTTAACCATAGCTCCTTACTCTTACACTCGGCCCAGAGAAATGTCTTGGCAGGACTCGGTCATTGCACCCGACTCGCCAGCATGATTAACCCCTGTCGCATGCACAAATGATATCCGCACAATTGGAAGGATGCGTTCTGGACTCCTATCTCTCCACGTTCCTGCCCCATAACGCTCTGCAATACCGATTGCGCTTCGTAGTACAATCCATGCACTCCACTTCCCCCTTGAGCCGTTTCCTGGCCGGCGTCGTGTTCTCTGCACTCGTGTCAGGGCAGGCTGCTATTCCTGATACAGTACACGGGGCTGCTACTGACCTGCTCGATGCCTCCCGTGCGTTTCCTTCCTCTCTATCCCACCTTGAAGGCTAAAATCCCGTCAGATATTCTGCACTTTCTCGATATCGTAGACGCTCTTGGTCACGTCTCTGTCCGAAATCCCGTCAATAGCAGTCAATTCCTCATGTGCGTTGGGATTCTGGCCGTTTTATGCAGATTTATTTATCTAGATTACCAGGAGTTTTGCCATCGCGCCGGCACTAACAACCTCGACCTCCGTCGTCACGCAAGTTTCCTCCGTGTTCAAAATCTGAAAGTATTTCTGACGCTTCTCGCAGGTACGCAGTACAAAACGCGACGGCGATCAATCTTGCGTTTTCGCCTGATGCTACGGTTCCCACTGGATTTTCAGAGCGCTTTATTCATTCAGAGGTCGGACGGATTTCAGATGGCGCGTTGCATGACTAACTATCTCACAGATATACAAGAAATTCCCGGAAGTCAATGCGGTAGTCCATGCCCACACGGAGGCGATCCTTCCCTTCGCAAACCAAGCTAGAGTACCGCTCGTGGCCCAAATGTCCACCGTGAGTTTTCCTGACCACACAAGAGCACTTCCTGCTCATGAATCGATATAGGCCCCATCAGTTGGCACACACGCGCCAATTTTCGACTTCAGCAGCTTGCCAGCAAGTGTGCTTGCCGGCGACACGCTGAGCGATTTCCTCGTTCGCAATGCGCTGCTTGGCGATGCCCTCGCAAACGAGTTCATAAATGGCGGCGATGTATGCATCCATCCATCTCGTCCCGAAGGAAATGATTTTGCTCACCATGATTACGTTAGGTTGTATTAATGGCAAACCATGGGATGGCCGTCCGTGCGACCTCCGTCCGCCAAGCCGTCTTCAGCGCCTTCTATGTCATGCAAAACGCTAAAGTGCAGTTCCAATCCATCCTCCTTGGCGGTGGCAAGGCGCCGGCGGCGCTCAGCGCACAGCAGATAACGGACTCCGTAACTACCGCGACGACATCACTGTAAGTACCGTGATCCACCTTCGAAGGGTGTTGTTGCTGACTTTCCTCTCCTTGAGCTCTCCGCGCGCGTGGAACCTGTGGACGAAACAGGTCGACCTGAATCCGCTGTACACGAACGATTTGCGGAACGCGGCGCCGGCTAGTGCGACCGGGTTTTGATTCAAGTTAGCACTGTTGAGGAATGGACAACAGCACTTTCAACTTCTGTGACTAAGTGTTTATTGCTTCAAATAATTGGTTCATTAGCACACTGGCACTCTTCGCACACCCATTTGGCACGATGTAATTTTTATACCCATTTCCTTCCTAATGACTTCATAGCCTGACGGATCTGGGTCCTGAGGCGTGTCCGAAGGGAATCATGAAAGCGATTCCTTACGGTCGGCATACACGATATGCGTCCGCGTCCACGGAGCAATAATTTTTACTTCAATCTCTCTGTTTTGTAGACATCGTCGACGATCCCGACGCCGTGACGTTGAACTTAATTGAAGTCAGAAGCAGTCTCTGAACTTGAAGTTTGAACAGCTTGTTGATGAAATTGCGCGCTGACACTAGGAATATCAGCGGTGTTTTCCTCCTTGAAGTAAGCCATTCTGGTGAGAAAGTGGCTTGTGCCCGGTGTGGGTGGAGTTTTTCAATTCCAGCTTTGGAAATCATTCTATTGCTATATGTTAGAATTCGTCCCAACAGGGCTGAGTTGGCGAGCACAGGGGGAGGTAAACCAGTAACAAGAGATCGTTTGTCCTCATAGGTACATGGTGGTACGGATAACGTACACAATGGTAAGGCGATGGAATATCATGGAAAGCTTACGTGAGACGGCCCGTGCTTTCCGACGACGCTCTGCTGCTTGCAACCCACTCCGGTCCAGCCCGGAATATTCCAACACTATATACATTGTTCTATGGAGTCACTGAACTTCAAATAATAGTTGATTTCATTTGATTTCGGCCCCAAGTTTCTGCGAGTAAAATGGCTTGCACAGGCCATTTTGTGTGATACCATCAAACGGGCGGGGGCATGGCTTGTGACGAAAATCAGTTAATTATGGGAAGGCATGGGTGTAGAAACCTTTGGAAATCATTAATTTGTACATACAGTGTTATATACACTCAATCAACTATTTGTTTCATGCCCCTTCTCACTGCTGCAAAAAAAATGGCGTACGCGAGCCATTCTGTCTAAGCCGCGAGGAGCAATGACAATGTGGCGGTGACCGGGCATGAGCGTCGGCCTTCATATGTACGTGTTGTGGGTGGGCGGTAAGACGGGATTTGGCGGCCAAACAGGGACTATTGCGGAGAATAAGCGTGAAGGCGGGGGAAGAGAGTTTGTCTGTGATGGGTTTGCAGGCGATGAAGCAACTCTCACGCTCTCTTTCTTCCAAACCAATGGGGTTGCCAAATAGAATTATCCGTCGATGACGGCCACAGTCGTGGCTATGCCAAGACACAGTCACCCATTCTGTGGTTGGAGTACAGAACGGCACGGCAGCCTACTAGAGTAGGGATTCAAATCCCCTCTCCGAAATTTGAACATTCTTGTGTCCCTCCAGTGCGATTTTGCTTTTGAAATTGGTGGGTTTTATCAAGGACAGACCGTAACGGAAGGGAAGAAGAGCCGGTCGTGCAAGGTATCATACTGTGGGTCGCTTTGCTACTTACGATATGTCGGATATGCACACCAGGAATGGGCTCAGAAAGAAAAAATTATTGTCCCGGTCAGAAATGTGCCACATCACTTCCTCGCTGTCCCCAACGTTCGACTGGCCCGAACATCATATTTCCATCTCTCTGAGGTGAATATACTTGCCGAGAAACGAGTTCTTTGAATTCAGCATGCACCTCAAGTCGAACCTGTCACTATATCAGCCGGGCGTGAAGTGCTGCTGACTGTGGGCGGACCCGCACCTAGAATTCGGTTCGGTCAAGTTCATTCCCGATATAAAATTCGAGGCCTCCTTCGACAAGATCTTGAAGTTCAGGGACATCAGTATAGTCGTCATCCAGGTAGGATGACCACACTGTCCGCCGTAGTATCCGGAAGGACTGCAACATTGTGAGCCCCTCCTGTGCCGGCATACGTCTGGACTGCAGTGCATCCAACAGATCATGGTCCAGGTCTTCGGAGTCCCACTTTGAGAGCGCTAAATGCTGGAGATTAGGGAGGAACTGTGGCTCATGGGCGCGGTTCAATGCATGAAAAAGTCCATCTCTGTGCCGCCACTCTGGACTGCCAAGCTCGAGAGTGGTGAGGTGCTCCATGTAGTGGATCCACTGTAACGATACCATGGGTGTGGAATCGCCGAAGGTGAAACTCCGAAGAGACTTGGACGAGAGGAGAGGAAGGGGGATTATCGTGTTTCCAGGGTCAGTGATCACGCGCATAGACAAATGTCCAAGCATGGGGAGTGCAAGGAAGGGGATGATGTACCCAGCAGCCCCAAGCTGACGCAGGGTGAGCGACAGCAGACCAGGATGGACCACAGGCACGTGGTTGTCTTCTTCGTCATCAGTGCCAGAAAACGCAAAATTGAATATCCGCAGACACGGGGCATTCCGCAACACTGTAAGACACTCCGCGACTCCAACGCCATGAAACTCGGCAGTTGTCAATTGTTCCCAGGGAATCGATATCAGCGATGGCTGGACATTCACTAGTGACAGTGTTCGAAGCTGAGGAGCCACACGGAAGGTTTCAAGCGGTTGTTCATCGGAGATGAAGTCGTAGAAACAACGAAGATCTAGGCGGCGAAGGAAAGGGAAAGGCAATTCATTACGAAGAGCAATGAAAGATTCGGTGTGCAAATGCAATCTAAGGCGACGAAGATGGGAAGCATGGCGAGGGAGGATGGTGGTCAGTCGGCTCTCCAGCTGGGGGTAGCCCCGTTCTCCAGAGAGACTGAGCGAGAGAGGAAGGCTACGAGCCCGTTGGAACCAAGTTTGAATAAGTTCCTCGCAAATTTCTGGGCTTCTCAGCCCTGGGTGTGCGCTGTCCTCGTTGAGTGACATCTCGAGGCGGGTCCACAGCACAGGAGTGGAAATGGCTAAGTCACGCCATGCCCTGCAGATGACGAGAAGAAGAAGGGGTGCTTCCGAGGGATGAGGGGATACATTGCCATGAGGAAGGCATTGGACGAAGATTTCTGAGGTGATTTCGGGTGGGAGGGTCAAAACTGGATAGATATACCGACCCAGCTGCACTTGGACCGCGGTTCGACGATTTTCGAGCTCCGTTATGCGAGCCAAATGATATGCTATGGAGCTGTCGATCTCAGCAAGCTCGTCTCGCAGACCTCCGAGCAACATCGTGGTGATAAAGCGGCGTTTGGATGCACAGCCATGAAGCACCGCCTCTCCAGGGCTCCTTTCGTTGAAGCCGTCCAATGGATTATCGCTCTTAGATTTGCGGCTATCTGGAAAAGCTTGATCCTAATACAATTTTTTTGGGTCGGACAACGCTCACTTCTCACTCTTTGAACATCAATGCTCATGAAAGTTGGGTAGATAGGTAGGTAGGTAGGTAGCATTACACGTCACGGTTTGGTCACGGTCTCGCTTAAGAATGCCAGGGCGGGGAAGTATCCGAGTATACAACAGGCAAAAGTATGTACACTATCGTCCCCCACCTCTAATAATCTCCCAAGCTGAACTTACACACCAGTCAACTACTAGAAGCAAAAAGTCAGAAATAAACATTAGCACCTCAGTGAGGATAAGTTTATTAGACACGCGAGAGCCGCGCATGAGAAATAAATAGTCCCATTTGCCGGAAAAAATGAGGGAGAGCGGAAGGCTACCGGCACGGCAAAATCTAGACGTTACCAGTCTGTAACTGATATCCAAAATCAACTTCGAATGAATTCCTAGGAGTTGGCTGGGCAGCTAATGTCTAGGCACTTATTGTCCTTGTTAAGTGATACATCGAGGGGTGCCAACACTGCAGGAGTGGAAAGCGCCAAGTCCCGCCATGCCCTGAAGATAACCAGAAGAAGGAGAGGCGCCTTTGACTCTTGAGGGATGATTGCTATCAGGGGGGAATTGGAGAAAGATTTCGGCAGTAGTTTCGGGAGGAAGTGTTAAGACTGGATACTGGATAGGATCCAGCTGCGTCTGGTTGCACGTCTGTGTTGCGACATGGAGGTTGATGTCAAGAGCTGTATAGCCGTTTGTTCTGCATAGCCACTAAGCACCACCTCTCAGGGATTGACAGCTGTTCTCATAT
Source organism: Mycena rebaudengoi (assembly GCA_029282285.1). NCBI lineage: Eukaryota > Fungi > Basidiomycota > Agaricomycetes > Agaricales > Mycenaceae > Mycena > Mycena rebaudengoi. The sequence goes on from JARJCX010000587.1 coordinate 26,245, forward strand.
TTGTAGACGTTTTTGAGAAAAAGTTTAGTTGATCGGGAAGTTCCGGCTGATTGATTTGATCAACTATGCTCTACTCCACTTCCATGACGCCGCAACCAAACCACCATGAGCAATTACCGCTACATCCATCCTGAGCGCAAGAAGGCCGTCATGATATTCGTAGTCTCCCATTGTAGTTAGTAGCGGGTGCTAGTGGGTGCTAGGATGTCCTACATGTATATAAATAAATTGTTTGCCAGCGAAGATGCGACGAATCGATGACTCATTGGCGCGTCATGCACTATTTTTGCAACCGCCGGAACTTCCCGATCAACTAAACTTTTTCTCAAAAACGTCTACAAATATGAGAACAGCTGGAATCCTTTAGTGTTCCGAGTATCAATTCAAGACAAGACATTGTCAACCGCAGTCACCCGCCATTCTCCTTTATTAAAGTTTATTGTCAAATTTTTGCACAGGGCCGGCAAGAGGGACAGAAAAATGTTGTTCGATTGGCGAACCGTGCTCGCTGGCAGCGGCCGGCTTGGGTCATCATCACACACTTTTTATTTCATTACCACCTTGTCGGGCGAGAAAACCAGGACAAGATGTAAGAATACCAGTTGGTGCACATCTCTCTCAAATAAGTGTTGTCCATGAAATTGGATGGAAGGCTTCATTCGATTTGAGGGCAGGATGTAACCAGACTTTTGATTGTGCGTTCTTTCTTTTTCACTGGTGAAATATTCGGGAGAAAGGAAAAGTAAGATGTAAGGAAATGGGCCCTACCAGTGTATAGCCATGGTGTACTACTCGGTAAATAATTGCGATCAGGTACGGAGGAAAGCCCTGTTCAATTGGCATGACTCGATGTTCTTTTTATTTCATGGGTCGGGTCAAACCCAGCTCAAGATGGAATTGAATAATGTCCTGTTGGTGTATAGTGCACGCTTCCTGCAATTGCGAACGGAGGACTGAAGGAATGTTTTACAGAGGCAGACCCCGTTCGATTCGGGGACAGGACATGCAAGGGCTTTAATGTCTTTTCTTTTTGGCTCAATCTCAAGAAGGAGTGAATAATGTCCTGTTTGCAACTTTGCATAATCCACGGGATTGGGAGGAAGGCAGGCGGTGACTTCAGCTGATTTTTTGTTTTGTTTTGTTTTCAATTCAGTTGGGATAAACCGAGCTCAGGATGGAAGCGATTAATTTCCTGTTGGTGTATGGTGCACACCTCCTGCAATTATAACACCAGCACTCAAAAATGTGCCATGGAGGCAGACCTCGTTCGAATCGGGGACAGGACATTGTCCGGGAGGCTTTTTTTTTTTTTTCACTGTCGAATTCTTCGGGATGAAACCTGAGTTGGACACAATCACTGCGTTCCGAGGCCCCGTCAGCACCTGACATCGGCTGACGCATGCCGACGGGGATCAGCACTGAGGCCAATTTTGCCGACGTCAGGTCAGCAAGCGGTGCTGCATGGGTCAGCCGATGTCAGCACAACCTGCTGACAGCCGCTAACAGGGCCTCGGAACGCAGTGAATATTGTCCTGCTGGTGTATGGTGCACGCTTCCGTTAATTAGTAAATATGCTGCGTCGCTTATAGAGGAACACCCCGTTCGATTCGGGGGTGGGACATTCAATGTGCGCAGCAGCTCTCTTTATTTCATTGTCATTTGTTGGGCTGTAAAACAAGTCGAGTTGGAGGCAATAATGTCCTGTTGGTGCATAGTGCACGCCTCCGTTAATTAGGGAATCTTGTAAATCGCTTATGGAGGAAGACTTCGTTCGATTCGGGGACAGGACATGTGCCACATGTAAACAGTTTTTATTTCACTAGGCAATTCCTGGGATAAACTGAAGCCAAGAGGAGGAGGAACAATGTCCTGCTGGTGTATGGTGCGCAACTCCTCGAATTAATACCTGTGGAAAGTTGAGGTGTGGAGGAAGACCTCGTTCGATTCGGGGACAAGACATGATGTCAAAACTTTCCCGACACTTTGTTTCTCTTCTCTTTGTTGAAACAAATTTTCGAGATAAAGTGAGGCCAAAATGAGGGGGAATATTGTCTTTCTGGTGTATGGTACACCTCCTACAATTATGACGACGGTACCGACAATGTGTTATGGTGGAAGATCTCGTTCGATTCGGGGACGGGACATAACACTGCATCCAGTCATTCTTTTTATTTATTTCACTGGGCAATTTCCTGCTATAGAATGAGGACAAGAGGTAAGGAAAACAGTCCTGTTGGTGTATGGTGCACACCTCCTGCAATTGTGATAAGGGTACCGACAATGTGTTATGGTGGAACACCTCGTTCGATTCGGGGTCAGGACATTCAAGGTCTGTAATGCGACTCCTTTTTAGTCCACTAAGCAATTTCCTGCTAGAAAATGAGGAAAAGAGGTAAGGGGAACAGTCCTGTTGGTGTATGGTGCACGTCTCCGTTAATTACTGTGTAAACATCTCATGGCTTATGGAGGAAGACCTCGTTCGATTCGGGGACAGGACATGATCTCGAAGCTTGGTGGACATTTTTTCTCTTCTCTTTGCTGAAATAGATCTTCGAGATGAAATGAGGCCAAGATGAATCGGATTAAGTCCTGTAGGTGTATGGTACAGGCCTTCTGCAATTTGGACGAGCATGATGAATGTGCTATGGAGGAGGACCCCGTTCGATTCGGGTGCAGGACATAAGAAAGAAGGTCGATTCATACTTTTTCTTCAACGGTGCCATCTTCGGGATAAAGCAGGCTGAGAGAAGGAGAATAATGTCTTGTTGGTGTATGGTGCACGACTCCTGCAATTTAGACAATTTTGAGATCGTGCTATGGTCGTTCAATTCAGGGACAGGATATGCATCTTGTAGGTTGCCATCTTCTTTTTTATTTCACTGTTGAAATCTGTGATTATCACATCACAACAACAGAACCCGGAATGTGCCATGGATGCAGACCCCGCTCGATTCGGGGGCAGGACCTGATGGTGATCCAATCTTGAAACCTTTTTTGCGCTGGCAGATTCGATGGGATAAAAGGAAGGTGAGAGGAGATGAATCATGTCCTGTTTGTGTATGGCGCACCCCTCCTGAATTTAAATACCCTCCAGGTGTTATGGAAGAATACCTCGTTCGATTCGGGGGCAGGACCTGATGGTGATCTTGAATTTTTTTTTTTTGCGCTGGCAAATTCGATGGGTTAAAGGGAAGGTAAGAGGAGAGGAATGTCCTGTTGGTGTACGGTGCACAACTTGGCTAGCTAAATAACTTCCTCATACTATGGAGGATGACCTCGTTTGATTCGAGGGCAGGACCTGGTGCGTGAACTTGGCATTTTTTGCGGTGGCAAATTCGATTGGCTAAATAGAAGGAAGGTGAGAGGAGAGGAATAATGTCCTGTTGGTGTATGGCGCACCTCTCCTGCAATTTGAATAGCCTCCTCGTGCTATGGAGGAATACCTCGTTCGATTCGGCGACAGGACATCTACAATGTATGTACCCTGCTCGACTCAGGCATTTTCGCTGTCGTCGTGACGTCGTCGGATATGAACGTCGCTGTTAACTGAAACTACTAAGGGTCGTTCAACTTCATAAAAAGTTATAATTCGGATGCGAATTATCATTCTACGCGTAATTCTTTTTGAATCAAACCAAAACAAAACCAAGTGAATTTAATTTGGTGTACGGTGCGCACTCTTGGTTCAAATTGTAGGATGTGGTCGAGTCAAATTTCATGATACGACTCTCAGGTGAATTCGGGTGGCCATTAACCAGCGGTACAATTTATTTAATCTTCGCTTCCTCCTTTCTAGCCCGGCACTAAATTATAATCCCGCAGGCTAAAACTCTATTTCTGGTGTCCAATCACGAATTAATCAAGCCAATTTACGCCAAACACGTGCCATCATGCGCCCTTGTCCGCAAAAGGCAAGATGCGGCGACGCCACCGATTGGCCGCACCCACGCGGTCTGTGGCAGGCGGGATCTGCTCGGGGTCTGTGACGCTGGTTGTACAGGAGCTTGCCTGCTACTCTCTACGTCCACCATCTGCTGCGTTTGCTGGCGGGTAGGTACCTGGGACCCCCAATTGAACTCGGACTGATAAATTTGACGCTGTCGTTAGCCGTGCGAAGGCAAGATTGATATCACTTGGCGACTGTAGTGGGCAGGCACTGGTCTACGCAGTTTGCGAGGAATTGGGATCGCCATCGCAGGGAACCCGGGGCTCTTGGATCTTATCTTGTTGGGGTCAATACGCACGCCAGTCTGCGGGTGATACGTGTACGGCCTCGACACAGGCGGCATTACGGTCTCAGCACAGGCGACACGACCTTAGCGCGGCACCGTATTCTTGAATCTTCGAGACTTCGCGGCTCTCCACCTATATATCGGATTCTCGAACCTTGGGACATTCTCGCATTCTCAGGGTCAACGCATCGAATCGAATCGGTTTCCGGGCCGCCAAACGATACTCACGCCCCAAAAATATTGGGTACTCTACCTCGAGTCATCCATCCAGGCGGCTACTTTATCCTACCCCTTATCGTACGTCTCGTCGGCCTTAATCTGCCAAGTCGCGTCCTCAGCACGTCCCCCCTTTCGTCAGACACAAGCGAAGTAGTATAATCGAGCTCATAAGCTGTATTATTGCGTCACTGCTAAAGGTCAGCATTCTCATCTTGCCTCATGGGAATTCCCGCCGCTGACGCACGCCGCAGTGGTACTGTACGACCTTTACTCAGACCACCACGTCGCCCCCGTCACGCTCGGCTAACGCTTGCGAGCACACATACACGCTTAAGACACCACCGCACTGCCCGTGGTGCCTTCGCTCTGGCTGTACTCTCTACAGCTTGTCGTCTACCCCGAGCAGCTATTCTAATCTACACGTCGTACGTCTCGATCTCCCAGCCTGTCCGGTTCGTATCCTCACTTCCTCCAGAGTCCCCGCACCCACACCCACACCCGCGCCCACACCCACCCACTCCCACTCGCCCGCCCATCCAACCCCCGCGCGCCCCCATGGGCCAGCCCGTCTCCAAGGAAGCCCGCGTCGACAAGGCGCGCTCCGACGCTATCGACCGCCAGATCACCGAAGACTCCAAGCGCTACAAAAAGGAGGCCAAGATCCTCCTCCTCGGCTCGGGCGAGTCCGGGAAATCGACGATCGTGAAGCAGATGAAGATCATCCACCAGCAGGGCTTCAGCGCGCAGGAGCGCGTCGAGTACCGCACGATCATCTACCGCAACGTGCTCGACAGCGCGCGCACGCTCGCGCGCGTCGTGCGGCGCGTAGGCGTCGGCGCGCTGGGCGAGGGCGCGAGGGCGCATGCGCGCGTGCTGCTGGGGTCGTTCCCGCCGCCGGTCCTGGGGCTTGGCGCGGAGGACGGGGAGGAGGAGGGGGATAACCGCGCGAGTTTGGTGGTGGAGGTGGGGGTGGACCCGACGCCGTTTGCGCGGGCGGCGGCGCTGGGGAGGCCGAGCGGGGAGGTGGTGCGCGGGGACGCGGTGCTGCGCGAGCTCGTGGGGCGCGAGCGCGGGATTCAGACGGGGCGGGTGAGCGCAAGGCCGGGGACGGCGGACCATGAGACGCCTGCGGCGGATGTGCTGGCGCAAACGCATGCGGTGCTTACGTCGAAGCTTGCAGACGCGATTTGGCATGTCGCGCGGGACGCGGTGGTGGAGAGGCTGGTGGACGAGCATCCGGCCGAGTTTTATCTGATGGATAGTGCGTTGTAGTGAGTGATTTTCCTCGCTCCCTTCCTTATTCTCTGCGTCTCCTCGTTTTCCTGCCTGGTGGCTCTTCCTGCCGCGTCTTCGGACTGCGGCAGTGGCTGACGCCACACTGTGGCTGATACTACGTCGTGGCGAGCCTCGTCATCTCTCCTACCTCTATTCCCCTCACCCACTTCACCTTCACCCTCCCTTCCCTCGCCTTCCCTCCTTGTCCTGCCTCTACACGCTCATGTCGCCGCGTCGATCATGTTCCTCCTCCCGCGTTCCTTCCCCTTCCTCCCAGACCCTTTATTCCCCACCCTTCCGCTCCTCGTCATCCTCCCTCCCTTAAATCCGCAATTAACGGTGGCGCACGCGCCACCACTGTCCTTCATCCCTACCACCTCCATCCACCCTCTCCGTTTCCTCCTGCCGTTCCTCCCTCCCTCCTCCTTCCTGGAAACCGGCGTTTATTATACGGACCGTGCCGTACCCACCTTCGGGTGGTCAGTACTTCGACGGCGGCGCATGCCTTTACCATCCCCGCCACCTTCGTCCACTCTCCACCCTTACTCCCTCCTGCCATTCCTTCCTTCCTCCTGCTCGGCTCGTGCTACCGGAACTTCCACGGTGGCGCGCTCATTTTCCCATTCCCACCACCTTCGTCCGCCCTCTCCTCTGCTCCGCGTGGCACTCACCTCCGCGCGCGCCCGCTTCTTGTCCTTGCCCCGCCTACTTCCCTTCTCCTCCCACTCCCTCCCCTCTCCCTCCGCGTCCGTTTCCGTCACAACGCTAACCCCCACCCCCCAGCTTCTTCGCCGCCATCCACCGCATCGCCGCGCCCACATATGAGCCTTCCGAGGAGGACGTCCTGCGCGCGCGCGCAAAAAGCACGGCCATCATGGAGACGAGGTTTTTTATGGGCGATTTGTCGTGAGTTCTTGCTCTGTTTCTTTGCCTCGGCTTGGTCTACTTCCGCGTTCTTTTTTCGTCATTTTCATTTTCGACGGAGCGCGTGCCGTTGACGCTCATATTCTCCCCTACCGCATTTCTCCTCATTCCTCCCCGCGCTTTCCCTCTCATCCCTCCCCATTCTGCCTGCTTACGCAATATTCGTCACGTCACGTCACACCTCAATTTATCCACTTTCTTCTTCATCGTCTCTCTCGTCAATGCGTTCGTTGTCGAACGATACTACGACCACGACGAACACAATCTGCGGCTGCTGCGTTGTCGTGGGTGCCGCTGCCCGTTTCTTCGACTGGCCGTCGAGACGCGTTTTGTGCATCCCTTTCACCCCGTTCTGCGCTATTTTATCTTTTCTTCCCCACATACAACACGCTGACGCCGTCGCCCAGGATCCACATGTTCGACGTCGGCGGGCAGCGCTCGGAGCGCAAGAAGTGGATACATTGTTTTGAGAGGTGTGTGTGCCTTCTTACTCCCCGTTTCTTTGTTCTTCGTTGGCCGGGGGTGCGCCGTGCTGAAGTGGATGGGCTTGCGGCTGTGGTCAGTGGGGCGTGTGAGATTGGACAGCTCCCGTTGGCCACTTGCGCACGGTGGGCGGGATTCTCGCCGGTGTTGAGCGGCGTCCGCTCGTCGCGCGTACATGATGGCGCAATGTCACGTGGCGATGCGGTCCTGTCGTCGAGGGCGTGTCCCCCTCGTGCTTCGCGGTTTCGGCTCTCTCATATGCCAAAGCTCGCTCTGCGCGGCTGCTGTTCGAGCGGGAGGCGATGTGTTATGTCTCTGGCGCGGATGCTGAGGCGCCCGCATCCGCGTCCGCTTATCCCGGCGACGGTGGCGCATGTCGTTTCTCCCATCGTGTTTCGCGACGGGCGTCTCCCTCATGTATCGAGCCTCGCTCCGCGCGATACTGCTTGAGCGGGAGTCCGTTTTCTATGTCCTGGCGCGGGTGCCGGGTGTATGTGCGAGCGTTTTGCGGACTATGCCGCAGAAGTTTCCTGGCGGTGGAGAAGCCTCCGTGCTACCGCCCGAATTGCTGTCGATCCTCCTGTTACCGGCGCAGAGCGTGGACGTGGGCAGGCGGAGATACGAGGCGAGGCGCTACGTGGGCGGATTCCCCCGCGACAACACCACACGAACGCATTCTGGCGGCGGAGCATGGTATTGTCGCGGGGGAATCCGTCATCCTCCTCCGTCGACGGAGCTTCTCTGTGGTCTGTAGAGATGGCGCATGATACGCGGGAGAACGCGGTTTTTGCCACGTCGCGCTCGGTCTGTGCGTGGTAGGGTCTCGATGACTGAGCTTGTGTCCGTCGCTACCTCGTGGACGGCCCCTATACCGGTGCTGGTTCATGGACTGATTATCCGGATGGCGGAGGGTAAAGTCGAGCACTCATGCGCTGGGGCATCCTGCGCATGATCTTCCTCACATTGGCCGACGCTATGCGCGGCGGCTGGATGCTCTGACGCTTTTGGTGATGTCTTCTTGCTCCCTGTAGGCTCCACGTTCTTTCTGTGCTACTCCTCATGTCATCCACGCCGATGCTAACCATTCTCTTCGTTTGCAGCGTGACGAGTATCATATTCTGCACCGCGTTGAGCGAGTACGACCAGGTGCTGGAGGAGGAGAGGCGAGTGGTGCGTATTCCGCCTTCCTACTGGAGATTCGCGACTGACCGCGCTTGACAGAATCGCATGCGCGAATCTCTGTACCTCTTCGAGTCTGTCATCAATTCCCGGTGGTTCCTGCGCACTAGCGTCATCCTTTTCCTGAACAAGATCGACGTCTTCAAACGGAAGCTACCAAAAGTCCTTCTTTTCCTCTTGTTGTTTGACCGCGTTGCTGACTCAACTCCCCAGATCCCACTCGGCCGCTACTTTCCCGAATACGCTGGGGGGAACGACCTACAAAAGGCAGCAAAGTACATCCTCTGGAAGTTCATGCAGGAGAATAGAGCAAAGCTGACCGTATATCCGCAGTACGTCTACACATCTTCCCTGCATTTCGTTCTTCTGACTAACTTGCGTATTGCGCAGCGTAACGCAAGCGACCAACACGAAGAACATCCGTCTTGTGTTCGCCGCCGTCAAGGAGACGATCCTGCAGAACGCGCTCAAGGACTCGGGCATCCTATAGCATTGGCAGGCGTCCTTCCTTCCTCGATGCCGACGCTCAGGAGGGATGGACGATTTAAAGCAACCAACCAAGCATGACGCGTGTTCGCGCGACCCGCATACCGCATAACGCGATATACATATACCCTAATATTGGTGTCAAAATCATCCTCGCCGCCGCGCCCCATCCTGTCGTGCTATGCCAATGCATTCTGCCGTGGGCGGCGGACGCTCCGCGCGGAGATTTTTTGTTCAGATGGTGGAGGTTGGAGCGATGGGAGTGACGGCCGGATGGACGGGTAAAGGTTGACATAGGTTTCTTAGCGGGATGCCCTGCTCACGTAATTACTAATTTTGGGTGTTATCTTATTCCTCCGTTCTCTGGTACATATTTATTTAATTGGGTATGCAGTATAATACAAACGGTCGTGTGGTCGACCCCTACGGCACATTTTTGATACGGGATTGGGTTAATTTTTGAACTTCGAGCGCCAACCAGCCACGGCTATTTGCACCTGATTGGCTCGCGATCGGCTGTTCTTGCGCTGTTTCTTGACGAAGCCATGCGCAGAGGGTCAGCCCCGGCTCAGCTGGATCGCCCCAAGGCTTCAATCTCAACCCTTCCTCCCGAAATCACCTCCGAAATCTTTCTAAAATGCTTCGATCCCGACTCAGAGCTCACTCCCCTGGCGGCACCTTGGGTTTTCCTCGCTATTTGCAGCAGTTGGCGCGCCAATGCCTTGTCTACTCCTGCGTCGCGCGCTATGGACCGTTCTATACTTAGATCCATATCTTTTCTTGAGGCTGCTAGTGGAGCAAGCCAGGAGCCATCATGACATTATTTCAGTACGCGATTGCTACTTCCGGGTGGGACTCGGCGTCCGTGCGTTGGGTCTTTTGGTTATATTCCATTCCATAACCCCCTTTAGCTTGGCTATTTTAACTCGTGCCATATACCTTACGCTACTTCTTCCTCGTGGGTCCTTCATTAAAGTACTCCTTCCCAGCTGATGGTTGTTATTTCCCAGTGGTGATAAATATTATGAAAGCCTTACCGATCGTATCAACATCCTTGGAGTCTGTTCCTTTACTCTCCGAGAGAATCACCCCTCCTTCGTCCCACTCCATTATGATCGACTTATCCCTCGCTCGTCTCTCTCTCCTCATTGATATAGCCTCTTACATACTCCTGCCGTTCTCCCCGAGTGGTCTTATCTTCACGTTGTTCATAGCGCTCCGCTCATTGGGATCCGGCTTTGTGCCTGCTGTTCGGAGCATAGCACTCGACATTGTGACACGGCGAAACGGGAGCGACGCGGTGGAATCGGGAAAGCTATTTGGGGCGCTTGGTGTCGTCCAAGCCGTTTGGTGAGTTCTGGAATTTGGCTCATTACCAGTATCGCTTCTTCTCACCAGAGTGCAGTGCTGGAGTTCTGGGCCCCGCCATTTACGGCTCCATCTACTACAACACCGCCGCCACTTTCCCAGCTGCCATTTTTCCCGTTGTGGTTGGCAGTGCTGCCGTTTCTTTCGCACTCCTAGGCTTCGTGAGACTTTCGGTTGATACTAAACGCGACGTGGAAGACGTCTCCACAGTAGATACCCCCCCGCCAGCTGTAAAATAATCACCGTTACCGTGCCTTGGCTACAGTGGACTAATATGATCAAAGTGCATACCATATATCAACGCGCCGAGCGAGCACACTCAGAAGAAGTATTTGATGTAGACTACTAGCTGCTTTAAGTTCCTCCATTGAGAGTTTCAGATATTTCCGAATATTCGGGTCGGCTGTCGCTCATGCAGAAATTCTTCTAGCCAATCTGTATAATATTTATTATTTGGACGTTTATCGGGAACCTGGTCGGACTTCTCAAAGAAACACTTTGCCAAATGCCCAGATCTGATATCGGTTTGTGACCCGGTCCTGGGCTTCTGTTACCTTCCGGCACCAGCTGGCACTGTCTCATCTTGGCGCGTCGCGGAACAAACACACGTGCCGCGACTCGCCACATGCACCCCACGCCGGCGCGCGCCACACCTTCACGGAACCAACACACTGGATTGAACCTAAACCGCGATTCCTCCCGCCTCGCCTTGCTTACCACATCACTCCCTCACGGCGCTCAACACAATCTCCCGCTGGCTCGCGGGGTACGGCGTGCGTGCACCGGTGCAGATGATGTAGGCACCCGACAATGAGCCGTATGTTCCCCTCCAGCTAAGAAGGCGATATCCGTGGATGGGTGAGGCGGAGGAGGCTGGGGAGTGAGTCGCGAAAATACGCAGCAAGATCCAGAATGCAGGAGCGCGGGAGAGGATGCTCGAGGACAGGGTGCGCAGCTGGCACACCACGCAAACGACGGGCGGAGCGGACTATTCCCCCTCCTTCAGCAGAAAGCGGGGTGGGAGTGCTAGAGCGCGGAATGGGCGGAGAGAGGGCAGTGGGAGGCGGAGAAAGTGCAGTGAGAGGTGGGGCACGCGGAAATGAGGAGCGAGATGGCGAGGGGAGAGGATGAGCGGCGCGCGCAGCATGCAGAGTACGAGTCGTTGCGCTGTAGATACAGTGGTTATTGCCGGCCGAGAAGAGTGCAGATTTGAGGGCGAGGTGACTTCCGAGTGCGCGGAAGTGAGGCAGTGCACAGAGCGGTTAGGTTGTATTGTAATATCTTGTGTAGGTCGGAAGATAGGGCAGTAGTGCAGCCAATCAGACGCCAGGATCGGCCGATGATCGAAGGCGACAGACAATTCCAGGTTGGAGACCTGGTTACCTACGGAACCAGGAAGAATAAATTAAAGGGGTCCTTCTCCATAACGTAGCGTTTCATCGTCGCACTTTTTATCCAAAAAAATCGAATAGCGAGCAAGCAGCCCCTAAGAGGCGGTGCGCCATGGCTGTGCTGAACAAATAGTTACACACAAGCGCGCTTTGCACCACCTCCCATGTCGCTCCAAAACCCGCACAGCGGTGCACCCAGACGCAGGTGGATCCAATCCAGTATCCAATCTTAACCCTTCCTTCTGAAATCACCGCCGAAATCTTTCTCCGATGCCTCCCTGATGGTAATGTACCACCTCATCCCTCGAATGCGCCTCTCCTTCTTCTGGTTATCTGCACGTCATGGCGGGACTTGGCGCTTTCTACTCCCGCACTGTGGACGCGCCTCATGATGCTGCTCGACAAGAACAGCGAGAACCCAGGACTGAGCAACCCAACAAAATCCGAGAAACTCATTCGAAATTGGTTCACCCGTGCTGGTAGCCTTCCGCTCTCTCTCAATTTTTCCGGAACATGGGGCTACTCATTTTTGGAGAGTGGACTGAACGGTATTCTCCCTCGCTATTCCCCCCACCTCCATGAACTCAAGCTGCATATCCATTCCAAAACTCTCTCAGCGCTACGCAACGAGATATATTTCCCTCTCCTCCGCCACCTAGAGCTCCACTTCCTCAATCTTTTTAGCTCCGATGGCGAACTGTTTAAAACCTTCGCTACAGCTCCCCAGCTTCGGACACTGTCCCTTGTCTATTTTCCACCTTCGGTGGTGTCGATTCCCTGGGAACAATTGACAGCGGTTAAGCTTCGCGGCATTGACGTCGCGGAGTGTCTTGCGCTATTGCGGAAGGCCCCGTGCCTCCAAGTATTGCAATTTTCTCGCGAAGGTGATAACAACGAGCCATCCCCTGTGATGCACTCTGGATTGGTGTCACTCAGTCTGGAGATAGCCAGAGGCATCATCCCTTCCTTGCACTCCCCATGCTTGAACAGTTATCGTTGAAGGAGATCGCAGACCCGGACGACACCATAATACCCCTTCCTCTCATCTCATCCAAGGCCCTTCGGAGCTTCACCTTCGGCGATCACACCCCCATTGTGTCTTTGCAATGGATCCGTCACATGGAATGCCTCACCATGCTTGAGATTTGCACTTCAGGGTGGAAAGACATGCAGAAATTCATTCTCGCCTTAAACCGTGCCCACGAGCCGCAGTTCCTTGCCAACCTTCAGAACGTTGCGCTGTTGGACTGGGTTTCCGACGGGTTGAAGAGGATCTGTTGGATGCCTTCACTCCAGGGTCGGTCCTGCGAACGCCGGGCTCGCAGCATTGCGTGGTTCCGACTACAAGTAGATCACCTCGATCTGGATGTCGAAACCCATACTCGCCGTCGCTGGTCCATTCAGAACGACAAACTTCAGAAGTTGGTCACCGGAGGAATGGACATCTATGTGGGAACTCAAAACAAAAAAATACTTCTAGGCCTTCTGGTACGTGTCTCAGAGGCTCAGCGCTTTCCGAACGACTCATGAACATGACATCATACAGTGTCGTGCCTCTTCCTTATCCCCGAAATAACTTCCCAGAACGAAAGCCTTGGCGAGACGTACAGACGAGATCCTTCGATTGTGATCCGCAGCATACAATAACCCATGCTCACATACAATCTGTCGCACTGCGTCCTTTTTTTCAATCAGCTTTATTTTCCCTTCGAATGTGTTTATTTGTCTTGCCAGCCATTGTGCCACGAGCGTCTGAATAATGGAACATTAGTATTTTGAAATTTCAAACGCGAAGTGATATTACAGCAGCGACGTTATGCGATGCGCAAGGAGACACCACTGCGAGCCCGTCCCCATAATGGAATCACCCGGAATATCCCGGCCTACAAGACGTCCAAGGACGTATGTTACTCGTCCGCCGACACGAATCGCTCCTCTATCGTGCAGATGATATCAGAGAGAATATGAACTAACACGCCGCGGACGAGGCACGAGAATCGGGCGGAAGGCGACGGAGCGAGAAGGTGAACGACAGAACGCAGCAACCTAGCCATGGCACCGGGAGCGCGCCAGGTACAAAGAAGACGCAGAGAATGGGGGCGTACCCACCCACGGCAGCCCACACCCACACCGACGCCGACGGCACAGCGCGAACGCGGCCTGTTACACGCGCCGCGAGCGGGAGGCGTCATCGCGTATAGGAGACGCGAAAGCCGCCACGACCTGAGCATGCTCGCGATGCCGCCAGCACCAGAGTGTGAGTCACACCTCCGTTGGTGTTCCCGCGGACCTCGGCCGCAGGCCACCGTCCTGGAGTCGAGGGCCGACCACAGGAGGCGTGCCCCCGCCGCCCACTATTCGGGGGGGAAAACACATCTAGAGAAGACAAGGAGACCGGAGG
>JARJCX010000588.1:0-40110 GCA_029282285.1 Mycena rebaudengoi
TCCATTTCATGAATCACAACATTCCTTCCAACAGTCCGCAGCGCCTGCGGCCCTCTGCGCCACTGTCTCGCTGTTCTGCGACCTGTATTACAACCTGCTGGGGCGCCTGGACGCCGTGATCCTGCTGCTCCTCATCAGCAATATGATGGCTGCGAAGCTATACGCCATATCCGCGATGTGGACGCTCAACTCGCGGCGCGACCTGCGCTCGCAGCTCTCCGCCGTCGTCAGCACCGGCCCAGGCGCCGTGTCGGAGAAGTTCGCGAGTTCAGGACAGACGACCGATATGCTTCAGCTACGCTCGGATGAGAGGGCTGTCCGTCCGTCGGTGCAGACTGACACTGAGACGCTAGCGGAGACGTTGGAGAGCGCGGAGCAAGCTGGCAGGTTTAGCCGAGGATGTTAACCAGCCCCAGTCATCATGCAGTGGACCATAAATTACGACGCTTTCCTGTATTTCAAGCTCGAAGCAACTAAAGTATATTAGTTGCCATTTATACCAATATATATAGTCGAGGAAATTTTGGATGGAGGGCGTCGAGCAGGGTTTGGGAAGATTTACACAATACTATTGGGATGATTCGAGGCTCAGTGACTGCACTCCACTGGACGGCGGGAGCTGATCACAGTTTCTTTCTTTACGCTATCGAACTTCAATCTATGTTTTATAGTTTTATTTTTATTTTATTTGAGAAAAACGAACCGATTTGAGGGGGACCTGACTATATTTTAATCAATTGACCCAGAAGTAGAAATCCCACTACTTACTTTGATTCCACCTCAGCTTAAGATGTAGCGATCTAACCGGGGTTCATGCCTTCATCAGGGTAGTCACCGGCCGCGCCGGCCCGCCGGCTTGATATGATGATGCACCGCCTCGCCTGCGGCCATTTTGTGACTTGTCTCGTTCTCTCAGGTGAGTTTTCGCCCGTGTCTCATTAGTCTAGCGGTGCATGACACACTCAAGGTCGATGGAAACTGAAGTGGATTCTGAGCTCTGCCAGCGATCCACCGATGTCTGGTTCGAAGACGGTACAGTAGTGCTAAAAGCTGAAATGACACTGTTTCGTGTGTACCGTGGCATCCTTGCCGCGCAGTCCCCCATATTTCAAGATACTTTTTCGATACCCCAGCCCGAAACGCAGGAAATGTACGATAATTGCCCCCTCCTCGTCTTGCACGATTCCGCCGAGGATTTGAAGTTTTATTTGGCCGCTACGCACGATGCCAAGCATGTATACCGTCCACATGTCTTGCATTTAGCATTGACGAACATCTTAGGTACTTGAAGCAGCATCCGGTGGACGGAATCGAGACTCTATCTGCCTTGCTCCGCTTAAGCACAAAATACGAGACTGATTATCTCCGCGACGAGATGATCTCTATTTTGACTGCCATATACCCAGCTTCCCTCGACGCTTGGCTTTCCAGAAGTCCTCCAGCTGGATATCAAGAACGTCCGGCGGATGATTTCATCGCGCTCAACCTGGCCCGGGACCACCAAATCAGTCCCGTTCTCCCGGGCATTTTTTTAGAATGCGCCAGGCACCCGTCCCGTACTATCCTCAGAGCCCACATTCCCGCGAGCGACAGAGATTCGTGCTTCGACGCCCGAGACCTGTTCCCGAGGCAAATCGCTCCCGCCTATCGTTTCTTGCATATAACTGCACTGGGTTGCGACAACAACGACCGCTGTCGCGAGATTCGCCTCGCGTGGCTCCACGTCAATTCTCACCTGCTGAGTATTGATGAGCTCTTCATGGGCGACTTTTATTGGGATTCCTTGAAGTGTTGTGAACCTTGCATGATGGTATCTCGGGCTGCGTTCACTGCTGCGCGCATAGAGCTCTGGGAGTCGTTGCCGGGTATCTTCAGTTTGCCTCCGTGGCTTCAGTTGACGATACCGAAGTAGTCAAATAGGTACGACATCCGTTTTACAAAGTATTCTGGCTCACACCCCGTCTGCAGTACCCAAGCATTCGTCTTTCATATTGAATATAATATTGTCTTGCCGTCTGCGTCGAAGCAGGTTCCTTGGCATTCACATCCAGATCCAGTCCACTGCTCGGCATCGGTGTTTTTTTATCTCATGACAACACACATTGACCTTTCTGAACATCGCCGTCTCTTTCCTGCGCACGCCTGCATTTCTTTTCAGACCTTCAAGTCCCGAATAGTGGCTTCTGTGGCTGTCATGTATCTCAGCGGGTCCTCCCCTCCATCATACCTCCTCAACTCTCTGGATTCGACTTATCTCTCCAATTAACTCCCATGCGACATCGGCTCCTTTTGAAGTCGCAATAAGAAGCTGATACATTATTATTTTTCCATTGTCCCCTGAAGTAGCGAATACCTATGTTCGTGATTTTATTCATGAACCCGCCTGATCAAATTGTATTCAGGTCGATCTAAAATCACTCGTTTCGTCATGGAGCAAGTAAAACGCGGTTGTGGTCCGTTTTTTCGGTTCAGAAGGTTCAATTAATGATGGTGACAAACTGATTCTTCTACAGAGAATGCTCTTCAAATTTCCCTCTGTATACCTGTAACGTAACGGATGGGTAGGAGACTGGCCTAGACTGGCTTTCTTGGCGCTTTCAAAGCAGAACTCTTACTCATCTGGTTACGTTACGGTTCGCTCCTATGAGAATCGCCACAGCTTGCGTCACAGTCACGACCAGCAACCATATAAACTCGGATCCAACGATGTTTCGACATACAAGCTCAGACGCCTCCTCCAGTCCCTCCCGAACATCAAAATGCCGTCAGAAGTGATTGTGGATCCCAGTTATTTTGCTAAATTTACCGCTTAAGGTTGGGTCGTCAATTTAGCATTTTGTGGGGCCTTAAGACTCGATTCCTCACCACATTCCAACAACATGGAGGAGTTCGCTCGACAATGCATGTGGATGTGGCGTCATCACCCTCCTGCTCTTTGATGCTATTGGGAAGGACCGCGGGGTGCGGGTGGTTTGTGGAGATCTCGAGGAGCTGCATGATCAGCTTTGTCGCCGAGAGGATTAAGGTGAACGCATGGAATGTGGAGGCGAAAATTGTGGACGCGCAGGTAGGATGTGTACCAAAGTGTGCTGCCAGCCAACTGCCCGTTTTCCAAGCTCACATGTGTGCCTGCGGATATAAAATGGGCCCCAAAAGACTTAAGTCTACCTCAGTACGTAGCCGCATTATGTGGTGGATGCCACTGAAGGCGCCTTTGTGGTGTTAGACTCGTGGTCCCATTGGCAGAATGAAGGAGCAAACGTGAGCAGATTTTGATCAGCCAACTATGGGTCGCGTCAGAATAATGACATTTCCGGACCGACTCTTCAACAAGCGAGGTACGAGTTGGGTACGAGCTTCATCTCGATTCTCGGGCGATCCAAGTAAACGGATGATCAACAATCGCAAGTGGCTCGTGTATTTCCAAACCAGCCCTAGGCAGGGGAAGTTTATCTCGATAAGCTAGAGTTAGGCTCGAGTCCAGCCTGTCGAATCAAAACAGTTTGTGTCGATTGACAGAATTCATAGACAGACGGTCACCGGTCTAAGCCAGAGTGGGACCAAAAGCTGGCCGTTTTGTCTGAATAGATATGCGCGACACATTAGGAGCATCCCATCTTATCTTATCAGGAACACTCTCACTCTCACGGAAACGGCGATTGATGTCCGCGCCGAGCCTATATATAGAGGCGCGAAGGCACATACAAGTCCCCATCATGTCTACCCCCGTGAATCGTGTCCGAGGCATCGGTATATACAACTCCCCGCCCCATCTCTCGGCGGAGGAATTCGAGCGCAAGATGGAACACTTGGCTGCAAGCGTTGCCGCGTTGCCTGTGGCACAGAAGAATCTGTGCAAGTACCAGCTGGTGAGCACTGGAAATTTCATGCTGGGCGGACGGAATTTCCTCAAAGTGATCAGTCTTTCTCGACACCAGTCTTTGATGCCAACATCGCGGAGATCCCACTTCCAACGACGCACGGTAGTACTGTTGTCGTCATTGCCGAAAGCGAGGTGAGATTCCTGTCAGATATTTCTTCGTTGGTGATATTGACTCTGAATTCTTAGACCGAAGCACAGATGGCTGAGGTTAGACTCGTAACCAGCCCTACGTTGAGTAACTAGACAGCGGAGGAGCATGCAAGTTATTTTAAGTTGATCCGATGAAAATTGACAAAGAAAAAAAAATGCATTAAGAGTTACTCCGCCCGTGATTCAATACTTGGCCTGTGCATTATTGTGACTACGGGGCCGTACGGGCGGCGGAAAACCTTTCTGTCCGTGTCAATTGTGTACCAAGACTTCGCGGGTCGTTTTAACAAGCGAGGTACGAGCTTTGTTTGTTAAAGTGCCTGTCTACGAGAGACTAGCGGGTCATAGGTTTAGACTTGGTCTTAGTTTCTCCTTGACAGACACTTTAACAAGGTATTAGCTCGTCCGCGCACCGCTCCGCCCCATTCATCCCCAGCACAGGAGAAGGGAACAGGCACCGATGGCAAGTTTTTTCGCATTTTCGCACAAAAATTCAAATTCAACTTGTTCCGTAATAGATATTAGTTTAGTTACAGCGCACCATGTATCCTACGTACGGGCCACCCAACTCCGATTTATATCAAATTTTTTGAGGCATGTTTTGTGGTCATCTTTGCAGACGACGTTGAGGACTGTCTGATCGTTGCGTTCCAAATCCGGACAGTTGTGCTTGTCGTGTTGCTTAGAGCTGATAGCTGATATCAATGGCCTGATGGATAAGTATCAGGATAATATATTACCCTGCGTGGTCCCATTTCGGAACATGCAGGGGTGTAGTGTTTAGTACATCGGCCTATACAGTCAGCTGGCTCATAATGCATAAGGTCGGTGGACCCCAAAAACACCACCTTATGCATTATGAGGAATATGCATTGCGAGGTTTTTCCCACGGGGTAACATCGTGTGACATAAACGTGACTTACCATAAACTGATGACATCTCGGCCATTGCCGGACCAGATATAATTATTTAAATGCTCGTTGAGCGCTCACTTGAGTCAAATATGATGTTTATCGTCTAAAAACCAGAATCAAGCTTAAAATTGCAAAATGTGCACCTCAAAGATACCTTTCAGGCAGATTTCGACCTAATATTACCTTCAAAAATGCATAAAAACCTTCCCGAACTTGATGCATTATGCGTTATGGGGATTTTGCATAAATCGCAGCCCACCAACTCGGTGGACAGCCGAATCCTATGCATTACGAGCATTATGCATTATCACCTAATGCATTATGAGCCAGCCGACTGTATGCCCTACCCACTATACTACAGCCCACTTATCTTCGACGAGCTCACCGCTTTTAAAGTTGTAGATCTAAATCCGCGAGCTGTAGTTGTTAGTACCGTATGTTAACCGTTCCATCCCCTCGCCCCCGACGCATCCCATCAATACTCATCCGGCCACTTAATAGCGACCGTTTCAAAGATAGCAAAGACCCGATGGACATATTTGGCCAATTGACACACTGTGTCTCTCTCAAAGACGAGCTTCCTCAGGACTTCCGTCGCATTCCAAGGATTAATAGCCAACACCTCCGGAACCTTTGTTGAAACTCCCAGTTTGAATACCCTTCGTTTTTCTCGCAGATCCTCTGACCCGTTGCAGAAGAACAGTGCATGTTCAACCGTTTCCACTTGATCGCACAGAAATCTGCATTTGCGTAGTTCTCGTGGAACCGGTTCATCATGGTACCGGCGAGGATATCTTAGCTTTTCCACCGCAAGAGGATGTTGGCTGAGCAACATGCGTGTGAGCGCCTTGCGATGATGGGCATTTTGTTGCTGTCCCGATTGAGACTCACCTCTAGCTTGATGTATCAAGCACAATGCTAATTAGCGGTGTTTATGTATTGTAACAGACGTGACGGTCACTTTATTTTCGTGAACTCGTCCCTCCTTGCTCCCTATTATCTTCTATCCTACTCCTCCTCTTTCCTATCCTACCTATGTACTTTACCACCTTCCTCGACGCGACTCATTTACTTATGTGCTGTATGCGGTCACTGACCGGCTACTTACTCTATGTGATCCGTTAACACTGCCACCATCTTTTACTATATATACTTGTTGTAGCGTAGATCGGTTCTTCGGTTAATCTACTACTTACACCAGTCAGCTAGATTCGCCACCACTTGTGCCGGAACTTGATAACGCTCACTTCCGTCACATATTTTTGACTTTACAAGTCTTGTCGCTGCTTCGCTTGGTTAACTTGGTCCGATCAACCGACGCTACCAGCTTGCTACCGACACCCCTCAACAAACCGAAGAATTGATTCGACTATGTCTACCCAGGAACGCTCTCGTTATCACCTTCGCTCTGCCGCTTGGAATAGCCCTACCGCTACCAACCGAGCTCACAGTGAACCGACTTCACGAGCGCCTTCCCCGATGACTTCGGGCTCCCCAGATGGAGCCCACCCCTTGGAGCGGGTGCCTATGGCTTCGCCTAAGCCCCGTTCTGTCACTCCTGGTCTGCTCTTCAGCCAGGTTGTGCATCCGGCCTCAGCAATGAGGTCCGGTCGGGCTAGCCCTACCCAGGCTAGTCCTGAGCCTTACAGGCTCGTTCCTGTTGACCCTGCGGAGATTCCAGCCTCTGACGAGAGGGCTGGCGATGCTCCTTGGATGGAGGTCACTAGGAAAACTGCTCATTCCCATCGCGAGTACTCCATGTCGCTGAAGAGTAAAGGCTCAATTAAATCTGATAAATCTGATAATAACGAGTCTGACAATACTTCCCCGATTATGCGTGCTACTGCTGAGTTGAGCCCCGACATGCTGTTCAAGCTGTCTCGCCGTTACCAGAGAATGGCGAGCAAGCAACTTCGTCGCAACGGGCATTCTTCCCCGGCCGAATCAGTGGCGCATCAATCAACTGAGCGCCTGACTGCAACCAACAATGGTCGGGAGCTGAACAGCCCCAATAAGGATAAGGTTGCTACGGTAGCTGACCCGGTGGTCCATTTTCAGGCCTTTACCCAGAAGGGTGAAGGAAGCTCTCACCCTAAGATGAATAAGGGAAAGGGCGTAGACCCTGGAAATTGGGGTGGAGTCGAGTTATCGGAGAATTTCTCCGATGACGACTTTGAAGCCCAGCGCCAAGCATTTGAGAACTTTGCGGAGATCAATCGCGTCATTAAAGAAGAAGAACGGTCAACACCTGACGGGTTCTTTGATCAAAAATCACCGATTGATTTAGTGTCACCGGGACCGAGTGCCCCGGTCGTTGTTTCAAGTTCAGCCCCCCGAACGAAGGAGGGCAATGAGTCTGGCCAGACCAAATCCGAACGGATTGCTAGTTTAAAGAGAGAACTAAGCGAACTTGAACAGGATGATGTATTTCTGAGACCTATCGTAAAGATTCCGCCGAGCAGGGCGCAACAGGCTGTGAAGAATAGCCTGGAGGATAAGATCCGCAAGAGCGCACCTGGAAAGCCTTCCAAAAAGCAGTCAGTCAGGCCTGAGAAGGTACGGATTGCTGTGGGAAGCTCGATTGAGAAAGCGATCCGTGAATCGGCTGGGAACAAGACCGATCCGCCTCCTTCTGATTCCTCTCACGGCTCCTCCAGTTCCAGCTCAGATAATGAGCCGGATAGGAGTGCTGCTGAAGATGAAGGGAAACAGCGGATGTCGACTTCTCAGAGCCGAGACCGGAGCCACTCCAAGAGGAGTCAGTCCTCGCGCACAGAGCGCGAATCCAGGATGATTCTTAAACCCATTCCACCTACCAAGTACGATGGGTCTCCAGATCCCCAAGCATACCAACGGTTTATACGCGAGGGATCAACTTACGTTAAAGCCGGTCGGGTACCTGAAGATCAGCAGATATTTTTCTTGTCTTACTATTTAACTGGAAAGGCTGCGACTTTTTACCACCGAAAGGTGGTGAAGAACGAGTCGGAATGGACTTTGATTAATTTCTTCTGGGGTTTATTCAACTTCTGTTTCCCTCCTGATTTCCGAATCAAGCAGAGGGACAAGTTGAACCGCTGCTATCAGAACGATAAGTCAGTAATTGAACACGTTTCTGAGTTGGAAGAACTCTACAATATGATTGGACTTGTCGATGACCAAGAAAAGGTTGTGAAGCTTTGGCGTAGCCTCAGAGGAGATATTCAAAAGGAGATGTTCCGTAAAGATTTGGATCCCGAATCGTCGACCTGGGATGAGGTCGCTGAAGCAGCTGAACATGCTGAAATTCTGCTTGGAATCGGCGAAAAGCCGAGGCATGTTCAGTCAGAGAAGAAGACTTCGAAGAATACCGACTCCAACGGATCAAGAGGTTCTTTTCGTGGCCGCGGAAGCGGACGTGGTAAAGGACGCGGAGGGCGCTTCGGTCAGAAAGGCCACGCTGAAGTTATGCGCACATCTTCAGCTGGAATTTCCGACTCTGGAAGTAAGCCCGAGAGCAGCAAGAAGCCTGATCAGTCAGCCGATTATTCAAAGAGGGAGAAGCCGTCTAAACCTTGGATGGAACGAAAGCTTTCCCCCCAAAAGAAGAACGAGTTAATGGCGGCTGGCTTATGCCTCAACTGTGAAGAGGCTGGACACTTGGCCCGCAATTGCCCCAAGCTTACGACTGTGAAGTCTAAGCAAAAGGGAAAGCCGCCAGGGTTCGGAGCCCACGCAGTTGACTTTACTGGCAACTCTGCTCTCTTTGAAACTACTGAGGTCATAGAGACTCTTCAAGTCGGATCGGCAATGATTGGTTTCGAAGTCGAGGAGGGCGAGGGAACCACAAATACTTCTTTCGACTCCTTACCTTCCGAACTAACCCCGCGCAAGCCGATAGGCGATCTAATTGCGAACTATGCAGAGATAATTCTGCACTTGGCTCAACCATATCCCGGAGATGACATTGAACTGACGGAAGGACCATTTGAAAGACGGTTCTTGGTCTATGCCGTTTCTGAAACAGAGCATGTTATCATGGACAATGTTACAGACGAAGATGTTATAATTTTAACCGAGCACAAGACATGCCTGCGCTCCGCTCCGGCGCCAGACGTATGCTGAGTGATTTTGAATAAATATTTAAAATCTGGATTTTGAAGAGAAACAGAACGGGACATGCCTGCGATCCGCTCCGATAAGGGACTCATGCGGAGTAGGTCTTAAGAAATTGAAAACTGTATTTTTACGCCATGGTGGACAGGAATGGATTGTCTAGCACAGAGCGGGGACCAAAGAACGGGGGGAGTAAGACGGGAGCCTTGAAATTTCAAGAGACAGATGAGAAAATGACGAGAAAGAAATCTTATAAGTCCAAGAAGACACGGTAGACACGGTTTTGGCATTGAATTGAGAAAGCCGTCGATGAGCCACGGTTTCTCCATATCAAAGCCAGAAAGGGAGCCAGCACGTCTCAGAATTTTTGACATCAGATTGAGTACATCCACAATTTCCAGCAATTTCCCAGTCTTCACGCGGCGCGTGAAGACTATTCGGATCAAAGCCATAAATATCGTCGGCGAGTCATCAGGTCCCAGCAAGAGCATCTGTTGACGGGCATGAGGAGTGCATTCATCGCAGTTTTGAGTCGAAGCCAGAGGAGAGTGAGGCTGGGGATGAGGAAAAACTTGCGCATTCTTAT
Organism: Mycena rebaudengoi; assembly: GCA_029282285.1. Classification (NCBI taxonomy): domain Eukaryota; kingdom Fungi; phylum Basidiomycota; class Agaricomycetes; order Agaricales; family Mycenaceae; genus Mycena; species Mycena rebaudengoi. Next base: position 9,629 of record JARJCX010000588.1, read on the forward strand.
ACTGCTGGCAGATCATACGTGGCCGCAGTGATTTTTATCAAGGCCCCTGCGGCGTATGACTGTTAATCCGAGCCTCTTTGCTAAAGGAGTCCTCAAGAAGTAAATAATTCGCACTGCGGCACAGCAGCGTAGGTCATAAGGCTTGCACCAATCATTCCAGATGCGAGATTTTGCACCACAGGGCTCAGAAGGCTTGATCCGGTGCTGATGGATGTGCAGAAAGGCGGAAGGGAGCGGAAGGAGACAGAGATCCGTGGTTGCAAATGGAGAATGGCTGTAGAGCTGCTGCGAGCTCGTGGGAGTTGAAACGTTGCAAACTAAGGACCAGCGAGGAGGAAGAAAAACGGGGATATCACAAATGGAGATGGAGACAAACATGTACAATCTGATTCGAGAGATTTCGTTAAGAGAACGGATAATCTGCGAGATGCTAACTTTGCGCTAGGTCTATGGTATGCTGAGCAACGTCAAGTTGCGTCAAAACTGCCTATTGAAATGATACTCCCCGAGGAGCGCTTTGTGACTGTCCTGGGCGACGGATACATAAGTGGAGCTACTCTAATCCTCGAACAAGAGGCCTGGGATGGTGACGACTCTGAAAATAACTTCAGTCGCTTCGAGATCGTTGAGCATACCCCTGACTCTTACCTTGTGAGAGATCTCCAACGTGGTCGTGAAGAGATTCTACTCAAGGATTATCTGAAGGATACTATGTTCGATCTGAGCGCTTGGTATCGGATCCTCTGGTCTAAGGACTCTTTAGCAGACGAGGATTACGACTTTGCAGCCGTCTCTGAATCTGACACCTTTACGATATCCACAGAGAGTGATATGCCCGAGCTACACGATGTCAGCGAGTCTGACTCCGAGATTGAAGAACCTACCGTGAGGTCTGACGCAGAGAGTGAAGATCCTCGCATGTTTTATTACGGAGACGCCGAAGAGACCTTCGAAGGCCGAATCTTGAATCTGGCTAAGGCGTTCGAATCGAGAAAAGAGATTCCGCCGAATCCGATGCCGAGACGCAGTTACCAGATTGGCGACGTTCTTGGCCGGTGCACGGGATCTTTGCTGGAGTTCTTGCAACCTTATCCAGGCGATGACGCTGTTCCTGAAGGAGATGAGCGTCGTTTCAGACAACGATTCGATCTTACTCGAGTCTCAGTGAACGACTATACTCTGGAAGACCATTACTTCAATGAGATAACTGTTCTACCGGTTGAATTTCTGAGAACAACAACATTTGAGCCGGCAGCTTGGTACGCTCAACGGAGGGCGGATCTCCTTGAGATTAAGGACTGGGTGACCCGACCTTTGCATCGCGTGGAAATTGGCGAGTCCATTGAGATTGGAATGAGCCAATACTTTGATGAATTGCGCGCCGAGATTCCTGAATTTGCGCATATTCACGTGAAAAGAGTTATTCCTGAGCAAGAAAATGCTCCTGACCTTGGGATCTTTGTCGTCTCTCGTGCTGCTCCTGGGGGAGCTCGTCAATCTACTATCTTCGAGGAAGTTTTGATGAACCCACTACTGAACTTTGTGGGATGGTTGCGTAAGGACGATCTAAAACGCGAAATTGTTAGCAATCAACTCCGACAAGGCTTTGAACACTCAACGGAGTTTAGCTATTTTTACGCTATCACGGAGGATGAGATTACGGGGAGAGAATTTGACTTACTGGCGCAACTGCGTAGAGCAGACTTTGCCCGAGAACTTATTGAAGAAGGAATTTTTCACCGAGTTCCCTTGCCCACGTTTGAGCAGATGCTCCAACGTATTTCCGAGTTACGCGAGACTCGGGAGATCATCGTCATGAGTTGCGCTGGGGTCCAGATTCCGTCAGATGGCGTCAATGGAATTTCTCGAACAGCATCGATGCCTCGTGTACCTGATAAGAAGGTCGCGAAACCGATCGTTGTCGTCGTCCTTGTCAACGATCACCCCGTTCGAGCGCTGGTGGATTCTGGATCGTTGGGAGATCTGATATCCACTACGCTTGTGGATCAGCTTTCCGTGCGACGTCACGAACTCGAGGAACCTATCACCTTGCAATTGGCGGTTCAAGGCTCGAGGTCCAAGATTAATCATTCCGTCAACATCTATTTCCGTTATCAAGACATTCAAGGCCTGCGCACCTTTTATGTTGCTAATCTTAGCGGGTATGATATGATTCTTGGGACATCGTGGATTTTCCAGCATAAGGTGACGATTGGGTTGAATCCTGCGCGTGTTTGCATCGGGAGCGCTGATTGCTTGCCTCTTCAAGGTGTTGCGACTGCGCGAATCTACGCCCACGCTTTGAACCTGGATAACGATGCTGTAATCACGGCGAGAGAGGAATTAATTGAATATGCCAAACCTATCTGTAAAAAGGCTTCTGAAACTTCATTACCGCCTTTACGCGTAATCAATCATTCCATTCCCTTGATTGACGAGAAGAAAATCTTACCATGGAGGCCTTCGCGGTGTCCTGAGGCACTGCGTCCGCAATGGGATGAGAAACGCCGGGATTATTTGAAAACGGGTCGGTGGAAAATTACCAACTCAGGGAACACCGTGCCCATGCTTCTCATTCCAAAAGCGAAATCTAACCCACCGAAACTGCGAACTGCAGTAGACTTGCGAGCCAGGAATAAAAATACTCACAAGTTATCGTCGCCCCTCCCCGACATGGAAGGGATTTTACGTCGAGTAGCACGATGCAGATTTCGAAGTTTGATCGACGGGCAGGATGCCTACGAGCAGATCCGGATCATTCCTGAACACGTAGACCGTTCAACAGTTACTACTCCTGATGGAAACATGGTTAGCCTTGTTATCCAGATCGGAGATTGTAATGCGCCGGCGACGTACCAGTCGCTGATGAACCATCTATTTTCCGACTTCATCGGGAGGTTCATGGATGTCTATTTGGATGATATTATAATATATTCGGATACACTCGAAGATCATAAAACTCACGTTAAAGCTATCATTGATGTGCTGAAGCGAGAGACTTTGTATTTAAGCGCACATAAGCTGCAATTCTTGCAGTCTGAGCTTAAAGTCCTTGGACGGATAGTTGATGATAACGGTATCCGAATGGATCCCGACAAGGTTGATACTGTGGTTAATTGGAAAACTCCCACTAATCGTGACTTACTGCGCGGCTTCTTGGGATCCGTTGGCTACCTTGCTGAAGATCTTGCTCGGGTTCGCTTGCCTATGGGAATTCTCCATGGATTAACGGGTGACACCGTGCCTTTCCGATGGAGCTACACCCATCAGCGCGCGTTTGAGGATGTCAAAACGATCACTCAACATGGTCGCGATCACCACCGCAAGCCTTTGGACTATGGAAAGAACGCGCTACCCCGCATTTTTGGTCACCGATGGCTGCGGCACTGGTATAGCCGGAGTTGTGTGCCAGGGTAAAGACTGGAAAAATGCGAAAGTTGCTGCTTTCTTTTCAGCAAAGCTGAATTCTGCACAGCAAAATTACCCTGTCCACGAAATTGAGATGCTCGCGGGAGTGGAGGCGATGCTAAGGCATCGCGACATCTTACAAGGATTCCACTTCAAGTGGATAACAGATCATAAGGGGTTGATTCACCTTATGAATCAGAAAAACCTCTCAGGCCGTCAAGCGCGCTGGGTAGAGAAGATTTCCGAGTTTGACTTTGAAATTGTCTATGTACCGGGCACGGAGAACGTGCTTGCAGACGCGCTCTCTCGGATATACTCCAATGAAGCGCCAGGAACTGTAAGATCCAGGAGCGAGTAAACGTATCATGACGTAGTGAACAACGACGTATTGGAGATTGGGTCAATATCCATGCCTGTCTTCGCAGGCAGAGAGGCGTTGGCAATGTCCAGTGATCGTGTAACTCGGTCCGCCACTCGCGCAGCTCAGAGAGCAGCTGCCGGCGAGCCTCCAGAGAAGCAGTCTAAGCCTGAGACTAGTGCTGAGTTTGCTAAGCGGATGGGGAAGGAGAAGTTCGTCCTCAGAGGCCCTAGAAAGACGAAGGAGGGCGGGGGTACATCCTAAAAATTGTCTGAGCAGAACGCGTCGCCTGAAGTGATCGCAGGGAAAGCGGTGCCTCGTGGCGATCCAAACAGGGATAAACTAGAAGCTCAGCCACCTTCCGATGAGAATTCGTCGAAAGTAACAGGCGAACTGTCTGAACAGTTAGAAGCGGAGCTGAATCGCCTGGATGAATCTCTTTTATCTGTGGTCAACGGGAGTGGAGAAGGACTCAATTTGAATAAATTCCTTCGTCACAAATACGACCAAGATAGATTCTTCAAGGATATTGTGAACAATCCCAAAGACTTCCGCAATTTTGCAGTGGAAGACGGACTCATTTTCTTAATTGAGAAAGAGCACCGACTCTTGTGCATTCCGAAGGTGACCTTCCGTGGACGGAACGTTCGAGAAATTGTTATTTCTGAGGCACACTCGGTTCTGGCTCATTTGGGTACGAAGAAAACTCTAGACTATCTTCGTGATCATGTCTGGTGGAAAGACATGGTGGATGATACTCGGAGTTACTGCGAAACGTGCTCTACTTGCAAGCGAAGTAAGCCGAACAATCAGAAGCCGTACGGACTTTTGAATTCTCTCAGCCCACCTGCGCAACCTTGGGAGTCAATTGGAATTGACTTCGTGGGACCGTTACCAGAGTCCAAGAACAGGGATGGATCGTTTAATTCCATCACCGTTGTGATTGACTTGCTTACTGGGATGGTTCATCTTATTCCGAGCAGAATCAATTATACCGCTAAGCAGGCGGCTGAATTAATGTTTGAGCACATATACAAACTGCATGGGCTTCCTAGATCTATTGTAAGCGACAGAGACGTCCTCTTCACCAGTATATTCTGGAAGCGATTGCATGAGTTAGTGGGCACAAAGCTTCATATGTCGAGTGCGTACCATCCAGAATCTGATGGCGGAACGGAACGAGCCAATCGGACCGTTACTCAAATGCTTCGACAATGTGTTGGCCTCAAACAAAAGGACTGGGTTGCTAAGCTTCCTGCAGTCGAGTTTGCAATGAACTCTGCCCGTTCCGAGTCAACGGGCTACACGCCATTTTTCCTGAATACGGGGAGAATGCCGAGATCTCTACTTTGGGATTCTGACCGATCGCGTGAATATCCGGGAATAGCCAATTTCGCCCTGCAAAGAAGGTTAGCTATTATTGCTGCTCATGATAGTATTCTGGCTGCACGGGTGAAGCAAACTCGGAATGCGAACCGTAAGCGTCAAGCAGTTCCCTTCAAGGAGAACGACTTGGTTTACCTGTCGACTAAAAATATCAAGTTCGAAAAGGGATTAGCTCGGAAGCTCATTCCGAAATTTATTGGGCCATATCTGGTCATCAAAGATTTTGGAAATAGTTCGTTCCAGATTGAATTACCCTCGAATCTGAAACAGCGAGGTGTACATGATGTTTTTCATGCCTCGCTCTTAAGAGTGCATGTGCCAAGCGATGACCGCAAGTTCCCTGGTCGATTAGAATCTCAGTTGGGGATATCTACCGACGCGACGAACGAATGGGCTGTCGAGAGGATAACCAGCCACTCTGGAAGACGATCAGATGCCATTTTCGAGGTTCTATGGAAGTCCGGAGATTTTACCTGGATGCCGTATAGTCAAGCCAGTCATCTGGCTGCGCTTGCTGCGTACTTGGAGACTCTGGGTATTTCGGATATAAGTCAGTTGACCAGAGGATCCGGGGTACCGCCCACTGATGATCCCCAAATATTGGTGGGAAGTTCTAGAATGGAAGTCTCAATTGGGAATAGTTCTATTTATGGAGAAGGCTTAAAGGTGTTCGAGGAGAGTGAAATGCCCACCTTTATTGAACATCCAATTGCGACCTCAACTCTGTTTACTATCATCATGAGCTCTGCCAATCGAAAGAATGACGGGACTATCTTACCTCTCCATGCTATTCCTGTCGAGTACGCCGACTTTAACATCGCGCACAAAATCATCCGTCGCCAGGACCGTGCAACCTTTGTGCTTACCGACCCCGACTCCTCTCCCCCTGGAGTGGACGGCGCTATCTCCGCTCACACGGTTCAGCAATACGTCCAGCACAATTTTAGGGTGAACGACCCTGACTTGGACATCACCTCTAACCCCATTGGGTACGCCACCTTCGCGTAGGCCTGCAACGACTGCGATGGACACCCCGAGAAGTGGTCCTACTGGGTGGAGCCAAAGGGCGGCGAGGAGGGGTACGTTCAGTGGTATCCTGACAACGGGATGCCTTCGTTGACCAGCTGGATGGTCCGGGATGCGGACATTGGCGATGTCATTCCTCCGGGCTTTATTGTTGTTAACAAGGCACGGTACGACAGTGCGATCGAATCGGTGGTACAGCGAGAGCTCTCTCGCAGCCGTGCGATTGAGAAAAACCGCAGCGAGAAGGCCAAACGGGAGCCTAGCGGCTTTTCGAACGTCGTTGCCGCGGACAAGCGCGCCCGGATCGCGGCCAAGGCTGCCGCTGCGATGGAGGCCTACCGCAGGAGGGCCCACGTACCGGACAACGTACCGGACACGCCGACGGGCGAGGGAGGTAACGGCGAAGGGTCTGGCGGAGGTACTGGGGACGGAGTGGATAATCCGATGGAGGGCTGAGCTTGTCGCGAGTCGTCAAGCTGGAGGGCGTATGTAACAGACGTGACGGTCACTTTATTTTCGTGAGCTCGTCCCTCCTTGCTCCCTATTATCTTCTACTACTCCTCCTCTTTCCTATCCTACCTATGTACTTTACCACCTTCCTCGACGCGACTCATTTACTTATGTGCTGTATGCGGTCACTGACCGGCTACTTACTCTATGTGATCCGTTAACACTGCCACCATCTTTTACTATATATACTTGTTGTAGCGTAGATCGGTTCTTCGGTTAATCTACTACTTACACCAGTCAGCTAGATTCGCCACCACTTGTGCCGGAACTTGATAACGCTCACTTCCGTCACATGTATCATCGTCCTATTGCTAATCAGAGATCGTACTGCCATACTGTGGTGTCTTTCTTTCCATTTCCCAACCCATTCCCAGAACCTATTCCTTGCTGCCGAGAGATTATCCGACGTCTTCTGCCCTAATTTCTGTTTCCTTACAGTGCAATTTTCCCCGGGTATTTATTCTGGGAGCACGGTACAAGTAGGGCATCAAACCGTCCCGTGATATTACGGGATTACAGGAAGTAATACGGTTACGTCCCCGTCCCGTCGAGGCTTTTGGTCTCATGGGCCAGTCCGTATACGGGGTCTCGGCGTAACTTACGGGTCAGAAATAGCTCCGAAAGTACAGCCGCCGCGGTATGCCACGCGGGTGCCGACGTGCCAATATGTAGTGGTGAACACATTACGGACTAGACTTGTTACCTGTCTGTAACCAAAATTGTAACCACCGAACGTGCTTGCCACAGTTTTTCTGACTTTGGTTACAGACTGGCAATGAGTCTAATTACCGACACGTGTAGCTTTCAAGCCGAGTCGCCAATAGTTCTACAATTTAATCATCACACTCTTCGCAAACTCATTGAGTAGCTTTGGCCACATGCAGCACATAGAAAATAATGTCCGACAAAACCCCAAAGTACTCCGTGTTCTGAAAGGCACATTGTGTGTGACAATATGCACTTTCATTGGAGACTTGACCCAACCCGTAAACACGGCGTAAACGGACGGCACGGACGGGACCCGTCCCGTTCGGCCCTCAAATCCTGAAGTTTACGGACGGGTGCGCTCCCGTAACGAAATTACGCCGTAATACGGACGGTTTGATGCCCTAGGTACGAGTAAGTACGAGCACGAATGATACGACCCAGCTCGGGCCGACGTTGGCCCGGCCGCTCAAGCACCTTGTCCCCCACGTTCTCTGCCATATATCCGGATTTGGCTCAATGTCGAGCTCACCGGGGTTCTTTTTAGGTTCCTATGTGCGGTGTTAAAGCCGCTGGGTCCCCAGAGGATGTGCAATGTTATCCCTATCCGCTTCCTATTTGTGTGCAATATATCTGAATGTGTATGCAATATATCCCAATTCGTATGCATTACATCCGTTGTCACCTCAGAAGTTTTGTTTGGCCTGTGGATGCTTTTCACGATCCCCGGACAGCCACACAAAAAATCATTGCCGATTGTCTTTCTTAGATTTGAATCTCAATAGGAACCAAGTAGAGTACTAACTAGTAAGCATTCTTGTGTTTGGGATATCTAAAGGCCTATTTTCGTTGTGATATGTCAAGAGACACATACACCCGGTAGATATCATTTGATTCATATCACACTGATAAGACAGGCAAGGAACACAGTCAAACATATATATAAGCACAGAACCGCAACGGCAGCCCAGCTCCCACCATGCCTACTCCCGCAAATTTCAAGAATGTCATCCAATACACCATCCTGGCTGCAACTACTGCCAAGAACATTGCAGAAACGGCCAAAGTGCCTTTCCTTGGGTCAACTGCCGCATTGTGCTTATCAATTATAAAGGGTATTGAGGTAAGCTGTTCCCCTGGCCATCTGGTACAGTATTTAACAAAAGAAATAGACAATCAAATCAAATAAGGAAGAATATTACGAGATTATGGAGCAGATTCACGAAATCTTGTGTATCATTGTCCAGCTTCATTCAACTTCAGAAATCAAGGGTGTCCTTCCGACGGCACTCTTGTATGACATCGCGAAATTCACAGAGTGAGCCCAATTTAGATTGATATTACAATCATTTAATGTAGTACCCAAGGGCTCTTGAAAAGTTGTTCACAGTTCTGAATGGGCAACAAAAGGGTACTCTAGGAAAGATAAAGGGACTCTTTCGACAGCCTGAGGCTGCTGAAAGACTGGAAAAATGCAAGCAGAAGTTCAGCAAGATGGTTGAATTGTTCAAGGTATATCACACAAATTGGATTTCAGTGTTTATTCAATCATTGCCATTAGGCTCGAGTTACAAGTTCAATGTTGTCTCAAATGGGGCAAATGAAAAAGGATGCGAAAGAGCGGCATGAACAGCTTGTCGCCCTTTTGAACACTGACTTTGACCTCACCGGTTCTGATCGTTCCTCAGTGAGTACAAACTATGGCCATTGTCACTTTAGCTCAAGGTTGCTAGGTGACAGGAACACTGGCAAGCTTCGGGAATAATAGGCGAGCCAAATCTGTAAACACTATCAGTCTTGCTAAAGATTTTGAACAGCTCAGGATCTTTTGGTCTACTTCCACCCTGCCCACAAATTTTCCATGGCCGTGAAGCTGAGCTCCGGGATGTGGTGAATATCCTAATCCAGGATTCAGCCCGCATTGCTATCCTCGGTGCAGGGGGCATGGGAAAGACCAGTCTTGCCATTACAGCCCTCCATAATCAACAACTGGAAGCCAAGTATTTACATCGATACTTTGTTCCATGCCACTCGAGCCCCACTTGCACTGAGCTAGCAACAGTAATTGCAGATCATATTGGGTTGGAGAAGGGCTCAAACCTGCCGAAACGGGTTGCACATTATTTTTCCCATGCTCCTCCTTCCCTGCTGGTCCTCGACAATCTGGAGAGCTGTTGGGAATCCCTGGCATCTCGCTCTGAAGTTGAAGAGTTTTTATCTCTCCTAACTGATGTCCCACACTTGGGTCTCATGGTGAGTGTTATTTGCCACTTTATCCAACAATATCCTCAACTTTCTGTAGATCACTCTGAGAGGTGCTGAGCGACCAAGCAAAGTCAAATGGACCAGGCCTTTCCTGGCCCCCCTCAAGCCACTTTCCAATGTGGCTGCTCAACAGACCTTTAATGCAGTTGCTGATGATGGCCATGATGATGCCAGTGTCACAGAACTCCTTGAACTGACTGGGAATCTTCCGCTGGCAGTCAGCCTCATTGCAAGTATTGCTGATTCTGAGGGATGTGCCCAGGCACTTTCTCGTTGGAAATTGGAAAGTACTCGGATGCTTTCAGATGGGTATGACCAGAGATCAAGCCTGGACATCTCCATCATGTTGTCATACACCAGCTCCTGTATGACCCCAGGTGCTCAGGAGTTGCTGAGCATTCTTTCTATGCTACCTGACGGGCTCACAGATGCCGATTTGGTGCAGGCCAAACTGCCAATCTTTGACATTCTTGCTTGCAAGGCCACACTTATCCGGACATCATTGGCCTTTGTTGACCAGGATCTGCACCTGAAGGTGCTGGTTCCAATTCGAGAACATATCCTCCATGTTCACCCTCCAGCAAATTCCTTGAAGCTAAAGCTACGGGAACACTTCCATCAAATTCTTGATCTTTGGAACCAATTCAAGAATCTCAATGTAACAGACATACTCCCTCAAATTGCACGAAATTTGGGGAATTTCAACACTGTTCTTCATGATGGGGTTGAATCAGAGGGGCCTGATGTTGTTCAGATTTTTCGCAGCATCCTCTTTCTCAATCAATTCTATTGTCGTATTCACAACACATATTCACCTCTGTTGCTGCAGCTCTCTGGGAAAATGCTGCATTGGAAGAGCAATCCAATTTTTGGGGAATATATTATTGAGATAGTGGACACTGCAGAATATAATTCTCACCTGGATTTCAGCAGCTACATCACCCTAGGCACGTTGCATTTCAAATCGAAAGATTCACTGGCGCAGGGTAAGATACCATCACTTTTATTGTGTTCACTTAGCTAAATTATCACCAGTCAGATGGTACATTGCTCTGGGACGTTACTTCTGGGGGGCAAAGCCAGATTTTGTGAAAGCCCTCAAATGTTATCAAAGAGCCCATGCACTGGCAGAAGGTATTGGATACCCCACCATTGTTGGCCGCCTTGCTTTGGCCGGCATATGCAACATCCTGATTGTTACAGGAAAGCCTTTGAGTGCACTCACACATTCCAAGGAGGCACATAGATATGCGGAGCACATGGGAAACATCTATGGACAAGCATGGTCACTCTACCATCAAGGTAGATGTCATGAAATATTGGCAAACTATCAGCATGGGCAATTGCTTCTTCAAAAATCAAGAGACATGTTGACTGCTTGTGGTCAACAAGAGAGTCAATTGGGGCATAACATCCTCAATCTTCAGGCTGAGATCTACCTCCTGAAATCGGAGTATCTGGAATCTCGGAAATTTCAAGTTGCCATTGCATCCAGCTGCCAGCCAACTTCATATAATGCCATCCTAGCAAACTTGAACATTGCTTTCATTGATATTATGACTGGTGTTGACTCAAAAATCATTCACCAAAATCTACACATAGTCAAGTCTCATTTGACTGCATTGTCTGGGTATAGTGGCAGACACACATCTAATTTCAGTAATAGTGCTGCTGCTGAGCTCTGCCTTCGAGATGGCACTCCTGGGACTGCAAATGCAATGTTTGGAAAATGTTTTGCCTTGTCTCGCGATGTCTCAACGGAACAGCAACTTCTATACCTTGAAAGGCTTGGAGATCTTTCTACTGGGATGAATGATATCCCAACTACACTGCGATGGTCCGTCATCTTCCTTGGACAGGCAGTGAAGTGCAAGGGAAAGCGCCAGACAATGCAAGCGTGCCGATGCCTTGGCCAGCTTTTTGCTGCTGAAGGTGACAATGAAACTGCACTCAGCTTATTCAATGTTCCTCTTCATGGATTCACCCTCATGGATGTCCATCGCTGGAGGGCAGATTGCATGGTTCGAATTGCCAATATATTGAAAAGTCGTGGAGAAGTCATGAAGGCAGTTGAACTGTGGAAGGCTGCAAGGCCTCTGTTCAAAAGATCTTCTCAGATGAAGGATATAATCAAAATTGATGCTAAGCTAGCAGAGGTTGACTCTTCCTTTTTGGAAGAGTATGAACAACAACTTCAACGATTTTCAGAATTGCATGTGCCTGGTAGTGCACCAGAGCGGACATACATTGGGGAGTATGAGGAAGAGCACAATTTGGCTCAGGGAAGCGATTTTGAAGACGAGGGGAAGCAGGGAGTCTTCGCTTGAGTTACAATCCGGGTCTCAGATCGTCAGGGTTGTATTTCAGTCTTGTTGTTCTTCTCTCCAGCTTTCCTTAGCTCCAGATATTTTTTGGATAAACAGATACCCACCTGTCCTCTGTGTGCCCAGCATGAAATGTTCGAGTCATAGCATTTTTTGTCCAGTATGTAGTTGGTTTATTTATTCATGTACTGTGCTACCACTGCACTTGATACCAGTTTTTTTAAAATGCATTGCTCTACAGTTGATGGCGGTGATGAATAAATTCGCCTCGGGAATGGGGATATTGAGAGTTCTAATTTTATGTAGTCGTGTGGCAGGAACTAAGCCGCAGAATGAAAGTATGGCTTGGTGACGGGATGTTCCCGCTGAATTTATGAATTGCAGTACAGGTAAATGCGATACTTTAAGTCATTGTCAACAGAGTAAAGAGATAATACCTGAAAGGCTCGGTACATCAGGAAAAACCGAAATGCTCTAGAGTTCTGGTGGTGACTCTCATGGTCTATGGTAGTCTATAAAAGTCTATTGAGTTACCCACCTACTTTGTGTGTCTATTATGGTCTATACTGGTCTCTGTAGGTCGAAGCTCCATTCTTAGTGTTGTCGGAGTGTCTATATATGATGGTCTCAGAAATGTAAATTAATAGTATGAGTGAATTTACTAATGCATACAATTCTATACTACCAGTTTAGACCAGTCTTTGTGTCGAGTCTCGCACAAGTCTCGCAAGCCAAGTGGAAGTTGTGGCATGAGTCGGAGTTACTCGGGCCGGTTGATGTCATGACACGCCAACGTTTGGCATGACATTCAAACTCCGCCATCAGGACACGCGGCCTTGAAAGTTTTTTCCTTCACTCTCCCATCTCCCTTTCCCCGCCTTTACCATCTGGACTCCAAGCCACGTTCCACCGCCAACACTGCAAGATTCAAGACCTACTACTGCAAGCCTCGTGGCCAATTGCCATCATTGCTGCCGTTCCGTGCATACCAAGCTGTGGATGTCGTTTCAAGCCTCCACGCCGCCACGCCTTCAAGCTTCATGCCTCAAGCTTCAAGCCTTCAAATTAACAGCTTTAAGAGCCTCCAAGCCTCAAGCCCCAAGCAAACTGAAGCCTCTCATCAAACTATCTATGTTCTCGTCTTGTCAAGCGCTTCTTTTATGCCTCTGTTTGATGTCAAGCCACCGCAGGATTCTCGTTATGTACGGATTGCCCTCTATGTACGCCGGTGCAGATTCATTTTACTTAGGCTTTTGTCCTCGTTACTCAATATATTATTGTTATTGTTTTTGCACTTCCTATGGCCGTCTTGGGCATCTCTGAGTTCTCTTATGACTATGGCTCCTATCGGTGCTATGGTGTTGCTGGTGGTGTCTATGATGGTCTATGAGAGTGGACCCACCCCCTCCCCCCCACCTCTCATAGACATGGGTTTGCTATGCCGTCTATTTTGTCTATGGTGGTCTCTCATAGACCACAGAGCAACTTCGGATTTTCCTGATGTAGTGGCCTGATTCAGTGTCGCCTCCCAATAAGGTGGAGGGTGGTGAATGCAAGGAGAATGTCACCCCTTCGATTTGGGTCTAAGTAATTCAAGTCGGGACTGACCTACAGTCGAACATGTTGAGATGACTAAAACTCAGGAGTAGCATCCGTTCTCTCTCTTGCGCTGTTGAGCCGCAGCAAATCTTTATGGCGCAGGTGAATTGATTGCTACAGCAATCAAGGTAGCTCGGTGGTGGGAGTGTTTTACATCTCCTCTTCATGAGCCCGTTGAATTGGTGTAGTGGTACATTACGTATTCCGAGACTTGGGTCTGAGCCATACAGAGCCATTTTATTATTATTATTATTATTTATTCCCAGGGGCAGTTAACTTGTCTTCCGCATTTCAACTTCATCTCCCATGCATTAGCGACATCCACACAAAGAAACCTCCTTTTGGTTCCCGTCAAGCCCATTCCGATGGAATGATGCATTGTCCGGGGAAGTGATTCCACTTGCGAGTGGACATTAATTATCCTCATTTTTGCAAGTTCGGACATTTTTCCACTCAGTATCCCGTGTGGGCTTATCAATCATCTGTCGCATTTCCTATCCCCTTGGCCGCTCCACCATTTAACTATTTTCTTCTTCATGTCCTTGTTTCCCAGCGTATGGTTCTTGTCTCGCGGTTCAGCTCACGGAGGAGGGCGAGGCAAATCAATTGATCTGTATACTATCACCGTGGTACCTCTCACCACGCATGGATTTGCCCGCAGTGAGGCGACTTGTGCTCAGCGGAAAACCATTGATGCTGGTGAATGGTATCACACACACCACGTTCTCCCTATATAAGGACACACCTTCGTATGGAGCTTTGCGCATATCAAGCGCCGGAGTCCTCACGTTCTGTGCCGCCGAATTGACCTTGGAGGAGTATTAGAACCGGGTAAAGGAGCAATATATCTTATCGGGGGTGATAACACTGCACACCGGTGAGATACGTATCCCCTCAACGGTCGCAGCAGCTGTGATTAAATTTTTGCCACGAATCATACATCATCCAAATTAAATTTCCCCACATTTTACAATGGCCACTTTCTTAGAGACTACTGTCATTAGATTAAATCTGAGATATTATTTCGACAGTAGGCTAAGATTTAATCTGGGTGTAATTTTTACAATCTGGAAAAAAGTACTAACTAGAGGATTAGAACACAGGATCTGATAAGGGGAGGGAAAAGGGAGTAGCACAAGACTTAACCCCTACAGCAAGCAAGACATGCTAAACCAGTTCGCATTTCCTACTATATCAGGCACCTCAGCAAACTTGTAGGCTAGAGACTTGTTACGGGCACTTTTAATCGCCAAATATGGCTGGTTCAAGCGCATGAGAGAACAGACAGTATATTATACAAATCAGTGCACAGTGGGCTGACGTGGAAAATTTTAAAGACTGTGTAGGCCGGTCTCGCCGGCTAAATTTCAACATAGGCCGAATCTCATCATTCAAGCCATTCACTAAGTTAAGAAGCATACTGCAGTTCGTTGCAAAGTCCCAAAGCATATCGATTTGAACTCCAGAAAATTGACTGCCATGATGGAAACACATCTTTTTCACGTGTTTGTAACTCCGTACTTAATGCAGGAGTTCAAGTCCCAGCTGAACAGAGCAAGTAGCCAGCAGTGTCATATACCGGAAGTGATTCCCAGTGTCTCAAACACTGACTTACAGTGAAATACTCAAAAATCGAATGCCCAAGCCAAGGCGATAATTTGGCCTGGGTAATGCCATCACGACAAAACGGCTTTCGAGATTTGAAGCCTGTTTCCACACTCGAAGAGATGTCGTCGTTGCGTTGAATATAATGAGAGTGAGAGTTCTCTGCGCCCAGGAATCTTCCCAAATGCTCCAAATGTGCATGATTCGTTGAGAATCCACACATCTTATTTTAGGGTAATAGGCACGTCGACTGGTTACTTACATCCGTCAGTCACTGATTTCTTGGGAGGACCCTCCGCCATCGTGATTGGAGGAAGGTTCACAGTGAAAAAAGCCACCGATCTAAACATATCGGAGGCTTTGGCGTGGCCTATTCAATTGTCCTTGTCCTTGAAGTACTAGTATTTAATTACCGCTGACATACCAACTGCCCATTTTTGTCCGTTTGGCACCTGTTTATTTGGGTGGACAACCCAACATCCTAAGGTAGCTTACAGTGCGGAAAGCCAGTGATTTGAGCTTGCCTAAGGCTCTGGCAACTTCGGTTCGATCAAAGGAATTAATTGCCACTGAATAGTGGTCCAAATCTCCTTCTCTTCACAAGAGCTGGTGATAGAGATGTCGGCATGGTCTGCAACTTTTGTGCCCTCTTGCTTGATGTTTCAAAGCAGAACCATCGTAACCACCACCCGGAAGCTGGCCCATCTTGAAGGAAGGGAAGCCACCTGGCCCACGGATCTCCGGGCCGATCGGCACCACAAGACCCGCCGCCGCAACCGACGCCTGCACCGGTTCTGATCATATGCAAAATACCAAAAACAGCCGACCACGGGTGCATGCAACTTCGAAGGGTATACATGTATATATGAAAAATGGCTGTATTTACATTCTGAATATATCTTCACCGGTCTCCTTCACAACTTCAGGTTTTTGTGGTGTTTTGTCCAAAAATGAGTTTATGTGAAAAAACGAAAACAGCCGACCATGGGTGCATGCAACTTCGAAAGGTACACATGGATGTATGAAAAATGCTTGTATTTACATTCTGAACACATTTTCATCGGTCTTCTTCACAACTTCAGGGTTTTTTCAATGTTTTGTGCAAATATAGGTTTATGTGAGAAAATGAAAACAACCGACCACAGGTGCATGCAACTTGGAAAGGCATACATGTATGTATGAAAAATGGTTGTATTTACATTCTGAACAGATCTTCACCGTTCTCCTTCACAACGTCCGGATTTTTGTGGTGTTTTGTCAAAAAATGAGTTTATGTGAGAAAATGAAAACAGCCGACCACGGGTGCACGCAACTTCGAAGGGTATACATGTATGTATGAAAATTCTTGTATTTACATTCTTCCCAGATCTTCATCGGTCTCCTTGACAACTTCTCGTTCTCGTCGTCGTCGTCACCATCGAACAGCGGTGAGCGAGCTCAGACATCCTCAAATGATATTGACACCAGTGAGGGGAATGTCTGGATGGGTGTCCCCCATGGAACCTCATGAACGAAAAGACAAGCTTCGCCCACCGCGGAAGCCCTTTACCGCCATCGGTGCCAAACAGACGACGGCGGCAAGGGACGGCTCCGAAACCCTTAAGTGCATTTATGAGTACTTATGTAATAGGGATCGTCCCTTTCAAAACTCGAGGGCACCCAAATTTGATCAAATGTTCATTAGAGACCGATTTCGTTGAGGGACTTATTAGTGGCAGTGCTTAATATATTTAGTGGCCGTGCCTAAACATGCTTCAAATCTTTCTATTGAAAATAGTGGCTGGGTGTTGTACTTGTTATTGTTACTTGGGGAAAAAACCCCCTACTCGGGGACAACTCCTAATTGGACAAAAAGTTTTTTGCTTTCGGAATTATCCGTCGGCATTTTCCTGCACCCTCACCCTTTCGGACTTGATGGGGAAAAAAAAGGAATAGGGTCCACCGTCCATTGACCGTCCATGCCGACAATCCACTTCCAATCTGCACTGGAGCTCAACTGTGGTGCAGCCAAGATTCATATCGTTCTTTCTCAAGAAAAAGCACTCGTGGAACGGTACCAATACCTAATATACGTGGTTGTGATCTAGTGGCAATATAGCGGTAAAAAACGGGCACAGTGTTTGGCCTTGCATGGCAGCAGAGGCTGCATCTTGTTTGGTCCCGTAGATATAGATACACACTGGCAGACATACCAGTATTTGTTAGTCTTGGCAGTTAGGACTGCTGCTGGTTGCCCTTTCGTTAAATGCATCCGAATCCTTTACTTGCCTCCCTTCTGTGCCGCTCTTTTCTCTAACGGCTGGTTCCAGTGTCTGATACCAAAGAATCTATATGAAGTTTGATTAAGCAACTGGCATCTCAACGAATAATCCGGATTGATGGCTGATTTGCTGAACAATCCACAAGGGCCTTTGCTGGGCAGAATGCCGTTTAAACAGCTGTTTAATCTAATCAGGTTAAACGGAACAACGGCGGTTCAGGGTGCTTTAAACAGTGTTTAAACGGGCCAAAAAGGACTTTTACAGCGGGATTCGAACCCAAAGCTCAAAGGTCTGATTATGTAAACAACCCATCGGAGAGCAAGAATCTGACTGAGCCAACATGAAGCAATGATTTATGACTATGCTGGTCTTTTATTAGGGCTGTGGGGCCCGTGACAAAGTATTGAACTATCCATTCTGAGTTCAACTGGGCTCAAGCTGGGATTAAACACGCTTACAAGCGACGGTTTAAACATGATTGAGACTGCCGGAAGTACGGGGGGCAATGCTGTAACAGTATTATTAACTCTTTTTCAAAATAAACAACACCTAGTTCTTAAAAGATGCAACCCTTTCAATGATGAAAAATGCACTATGTTCATTACTCCTGCCCCCTATTAAGTCAAAAATAAACATGTCCTTCTGGCAAAAATATGCATCTCTGTCATCAACCAAATTTTACATCTCTTACCATAGTTCAAAAAAGTCACCTCCCCAAGGAAACTGCTGGTGCAAAAAAGGTACCACTTTGGGATAAGGAGGGACTGCTCCCAATGGATGCGAAAGAATACACTGCCTAACACCAAGTGCAAAAAAAAACCCCTGCTATAGACTGCTGCTCAGTAACGTACTGGAAAGGTCCAAGCGACACATTTCTGCTATGAGGGGGATTGGGGTGGACCCCAGCTTATCTATGAGGTGTTCTCTGTGTTCCATGGGACAACCTTAAACTGTCGCTTGTAAGCGTGCTTAATCCCAGCTTGAGCCCAGGTGAACTCAAAGTGGACAGTTCAATATTTTGTCCCAGCCCCACAGCCCTAATAAAAGACCATCATAGTCATGAATCATTGCTTCATGTTGGCTCAGTCAGATTCTTGCTCCCCAATGGGTTGTTTATGTAATCAGATCTTTGAGCTTTGGGTTCGAACCCCGCTGTAAAAGTCCTTTTTGGCCCGTTTAAACACTGTTTAAACCGCCCTGAACCGCCGCTGTTCCATTTAACCTGATTAGATTACACAGCTGTTTAAACGGCATTCTACCCACCAAAAGGCCTTGGTGGATTGTTCAGCAAATCAGCCATCAATCCGGATTATTCGTTGAGACGCCAGTTGCTTAATCAAACTTCATATGGTTACTGGATACCATCGCCCACCCTCGCACCTATGTACATTGATCTGATTCAGAAATATCGCCTCTTTCTCATACTTGACGACAGTACCTACAGCTACTTATGGAGCAAACTGCTTGACAATACTATGGGTTACGCCGGGATTGAAAATGGACCGGAGTTTGAAAATGTGCTCGCTTCATCTCGGATTTTCTTCGATTCCCTGAATTTTTCGCGGAACATACTCTGGGGTATATAATCCATTTGACTAGCAAAAAAAAGAAGCAATTCCGACCAAAAAGGAGTGCGCATCAGGGCCCCAGCAAAAGATGTCAGATTCTGATTGTGTGACTCAAAATTTCGCGTTCAGTACTGTTCGCCGAACCGTTCCGTTTCGAATTTTACAAGCACACTCTTATGGCTTAAAAAACGATGTTACCACAAGGACCGGAGCGAAAGCTTGTGCGGGGTGTCCAGGAGACGGCACCTTCACCACAAGCGTGACCTTTTATGGTGAATCAGACCTAATTTGCCCCTGGGCCTGATGCTCACTCAATTCTGAATGGAATCTGTTCATTTTTTTCTGCTGGTCTAATGCGGAATATGTGTCGGAGTACGTCCCGCGAAAATCAGTGGAATAACAGTAAAATTGAGATGAAGCGAGTGCATTTTCAAACTCTAGTCCATTTTCAATCCCGGTGTAACTCATAATGGGTTGGCGCGACAGCTTTAAATTGGTGACCTGTTCTTTCTGCAAATTGGAGCGAGTGATGGATCACATAATGTATTTTGGTATTGGCTGTGAGTACTGCGCCGTCGATTTGACCTCCTACTGATTTCTCTTTTTTTGGGTGTTTATTTCAGTTGATGACTGTATAAATATCATGTCCGAAGGAACTACGTATGTCATGCCATTTTTTGATTGACTACCACGCATCGCTTGAATGCCCAATTTTCTCTTATTTACAATCAGCCTACATTAGTGTCTTAATTGATCATATTGATAGCTGTCCATTTACACTCATAAGTACTCGTACCTGCCGGGCGTAGCAACGGTCCTTTACCCCAAGTGGGGTGCAGTGATCGTGATCGTACGGAGGTCCCACACACATCTCGAGGAATTTCGAAGCGATCTTCAGACCCTCCCTAACCCCCCCCCCCCCCTATCCTGCACCTTATATCTAGGACCAACTGGTTGATCCCCGGGGGGGAAGAGATCCATGAACGTTGTCGGCCCCACGTAATATCGCAACTTGTGCAGCGGGGCGGGCGTATTCGGTGTGACGGGGCCGGGGTCCAGGCCGCCGATCACCAGCCGCGAGGTCTCGGGGTGGCGGATGAGAAAGGGCTCGATGGCGGGCTTGGTCCATATTGGGGAGATATATTTGAAGTCACGGAGGTGCGGGAAGGTGCAGTGGTGGAGAATTTGGAGGTAGAGCTCATCAGTGGGAGAGACGACTTCGAGCTCAAGGATCTCAAGGCGTGGTCTCAGAACCTGGTAGTCGAAAACCGGGAGTAAGTCACCCACGGCTCTACTTGTTTATTAATATGTGTTCAAGTTACCGGCCTGAGGATGTCGACGCAGGGATTACCTGTGGTATCCGATATGTAAAACCCGCGGACTGCGTTCGCTCTCTCCGGCTTTTCTGAGAGCAATTCGGAGAGTCGGCGCAGCTGTGCATAATTATGCAGTAACACGGTGGAAGGGATCACGAGCGTGGATGACCTTTGAAACGCCGCGTGCAAGAGAGACTTTGTCGGCCAACACTGCAAAAGTGATTATGGCAGAGAGCAACTCATTTGGCAGACATTGGATGATACATTTACTGGCGCGTCGCGTCAGAACCATAGCTTTGTTGAATTCCAGTCGCGCACCTGATGCAGTGACGCGATGGTGGTGGTTCTGTATAAGCACGGTCACGCACGTCACACCGCGCTTCTGCCCCACATTCTCCTTCCAGAGTCTATTTATTCCGAAATCAAGCAAGGCAAGAATTACAAAGTTGTCGATTTTGATTTTTTACACAGTATATGTGCCATAACAAGGCACCAGGAAAATTTTATGTGTGAAAGGGAGTGTATATATGCATTGTCATAGTTGAAGTAAGTACATAAATGGTAAATCGAGGGCATGATGGTCCTGTTGACTGGGGTGCTGCGCATCAGACTGCCGCTTCCGACCGCTTCCCGGAATGGGCAGCAGCCGAAGCGACAGTAGTCCTTACCTACGGAGTCGCATCGAGCGAGCGCCTCCCACTGAGCTGGTTGACCAGGATGGAATTGACTCGCTAAGAACACTGTATTCGGACAGAGCCGCAAGCATACGCCACCGGGGTGATATACTGAATCTGAAGCTCAGTACCCGATTCAGTCTTCAAAGTCGCGAAGGAGAAGATTAGGTCAAATTGTTGACTTGACAGCTAATACTAGCTTCTGGTTCGAAAGACAGGTGCATATGGCATAAAGATTCAACTGAAATTACACGGGCAATACGAGCCGGATTCAAAAATAACGTGCCCCGACATATTGTTAACCTTCAAGAGCCGATCGTCGTATGCTCTGTTCCTCTGCTGTCAAACCATGCTCCAAGTCCCTGTATGTGAACCGATCGTAAGTCACCAAAGTTCACGCACGTAGACATTTAAATAGAGGGGGGAAATAGCCTTGCGACAGGGTACACACTTTTTGATTCGCAGCACGCCTGTTTTTCACGCGGCGCGTCAACCACTCCAGTGCGGTCACGCCTGGCGCGAACCTCTTTGGATCAGAGGCGTGCGTGACGGCATCTGCGATTAAGGGGCTCTCATCGGTGAGCGCGCGGAGGACGACGGAGTCCGCTGGACGCGTGAAGTATACGAGGGAGTAGCGATCCAGGGAACCTTGAGCACCAGGAGGGTTGCTGGATCAATATTGTTATTGTTATTATGGCTGCGGGTGATTGAACATTTGACTGTAACTCACACCACGCGGTGTAGATTGGATCTGAGAATCCCACCACTGAATATCACCATAGCATCGCCGAGATTGCATATCGCATGCCCGGGGAGAGGCTGGAATTTGATTCGTAGTCGGCAAGTCGGGAGAGAGAGAAAATGAGGTATCGTCACCTTCACGTACTGCCACTCCTCAGTCCCAGGTACTAGAACTTGAAGGCCACCCAGCCGGTTGTGGAGGAATGACTGCGACGAAATTACGGAGCGTCTGTAAATAAAATCTAACAGCATAGAAAACGCACCAGTGAACCAAAATCTGAAGCTCTCTTAGTCCATATCTCATAGAGGAACTTATTTAAGACACACCGGTGTGCGCGCTGATAGCAGTGGCCTGCCGGTCCAGAATTGGTGGACTGTAGATACACCGCGTCGTGCTTCCGCTGAATTCTCTTCTCGGGTGCAGCTTCGAGAGCGTGCCATTTGGCAGTCCGAGTTTGGCGTCAAATGCATCAATCAGCGTATTGTTCACAGCGAGCGACTTTTCCACGAACGGAACGATCGTGGAGACCATGCGCGCGTTGACTGTCGATGGATATGACCGTCGTGCCTGTGCCGGCCACGCTAGGGCATCGTCCGTCGCGATGTTGATGAACTGCGTGATGTCCTTCGTGCCGGAGGCATCGACCACATTCGCACCGGCAGCCTTGTATCTGGCATTAATTAGATATCATGAAACTGTGCTTTCTGGGACGCAAAAACAACGCATAGGATGTGGCAAGACGCACCCAAACGACATTCCTTCATCCCCTTGCTCGTATTTCATTTTCTCCTCAAACGGCAACGCCACTGTCTGGGCGCCCACATCAAACATTCCATTCACTTCTTCGTCAACTCCGTGGTTCTTAAGGCTATGAGGTCCATTATTGCATTATCTCCACCGCCATACAGATCGTCACTTACTACCAGAAGCCGAGCGTCGTTCCCGCTGTCCACAAGCGCTCGATCTCATGCGTGTTCCCCGCCTTGATTAGCTCGTGGTCAATCACGAGCAGCGGGTGTATAGGGACGTCTTCTGGGAAGCGAGGGTATTCGGTGCTCATCGTGGAAGCAGTGACTCAAGGAGAGTGAGGTGTGGCGCCCTTCCGTCCTCGTGATCGTCTTCAAGAAGCCTTCGGCCGTCATGCGCCGGACTCGGCGATGGAAAGCCGCCTGGAAAAATCGGGGATTTCGAGGTTTTTATTTTGCCAAAAATGACCTCAGATTGCCGATCGCTCGGGATTTTATTTTTGCATCACCCTTGGAGAGTAGAAGCGTCAGCGCATACAGGACATCCTCTTACTATATAATAAAAGGCGAAGGCTACAGAAGTTTCCACTGATGTTCCATTTCCGCACGGTCATGTAATGCGCGACGGCACTCCTCTTAAACAACTGTCACCACCTGCGAAATATGTAACCTGAGACAGATAACTCGGACCAGCTGCCAGTGCAAGAGACAGCGAACCTTTGGCCTAGCCCCAAAAATAAACGGATGCCCCCCCCCCCCCCCCCCCCATCCGCAGAATAAAATACAGTAGGATGCGAAATGGAGTCGGTCCCGGAGGAGGATGTGGAGAACGGGGAGGGCTCAGCAAGAATAAAGCGACGAGTCTCGGAGTTGGCGACGAGAATGCAGCCAGATCCGCTCCCACGAGGCGCGGCCAGTCCGAAAGCAGGGATACTGCGAGCCAAAACGAACGCCAGAGTACAGAAGCGGTATCTTACTAATTGGCCAACGGTAGATGTGGAACGGAGGAGAGAGAGCGTCCCGAATTGGCCCGGAGATGTTTGCGCAGGCGTGGTAGATTGATCGCCGGGTCGGCTGGTGCCGCTTTCTCCCGACTCTCATCCACTATTGCACGTTGGCGCCCAACGGTCGATCCGGTGGTCTGACGGAAGCCGATGTGCGCAACACGTTCTTTGTGAGCTGACCAACCATCGACTGATACATCCCTCAGCTGAGCACTGTGAACCCTCGTCTTGCTGCCATTGCCCTCATCATCCGACGCGCCCGCTCTCGCCATCCAAAAATTCTTCCGATAAGCGGCGGGTGCTTTTCTTCGGTCCCTTGCCTTCGGCCGACCACTTCGAGCGTTTTCATTCTCCGCACCGCGCGTTCGTCCTTATGTATGTGCCCTCGTACCTTTTGCTATGCGCTGTCGCCTCCCCACCTCCCCATTCTTTCTGCCCCCTGTTTGCGCCTGCACGTAACTTATCCGCGCCATTCAAGCCGTGCGCCGCGTCAACGTCTCCTCACCAGCAACACGACACCTCCTCTCCGTGTACACACCCCCTCGCCCCCGGAGACGCTAAGTTATTTCCCATAGTCCCGTCATCGTGCGTGGTTCTCCCCTTTCCATTTGTGCCACCAATGCGCTCCACGTTCATCACACTAACAACCTCCAACGCACGCACCCTCAGCACCTCGGACGTGCCCTCGGTGCACGAAGCCGCCTGTTTGCGCGTTGCTCACCGCGGCCATGGCAGCCTTAATGCGCGACCACTGGACGTCCGATCAAGTACTTGAGCGCTGGATGTACGCGCTGACTGCACAGATCATGGATGACGGTGAGTCCATTCCTCCTTTTGCTTTCTGCTTTCTCCTCGCGTCACAGCGCCCTATTTCCTCGCACCCCATCGTCCTTCCTTCGCTCATCATTAAATTCCCACCCCTTCTCGCATGTCTCTCCATGTTCCAGTTTCATTCCGTCTAGATTTAACCCTCACCTACAATTTTATCTATATGCTATCCGTTTCCTCATCTATAGTATTTATTTCATTCCCCGTGGTCTGTCCTCCACCCTCCTCCAATGTTCTCCGTCTACCCCATGCTCATATGTAACGAATAAGGACCTTCTTGCACTGAGAGTCTTGGCGCTGGTTTTCGAATGCATTGCTCGGCCCCATTCGGTTGCTATTCGTGTTATTATTTCATTGTGTGTATTCCACATCAAATCATAACTCTGGTATCCTGCCCCCGATGATTACGATTCAGTTATGCTTGGAGCGAACGAACGCAGAGGAATGTGAATCTCGTTCAAATACCCACCGCTAATTAGAAAGCAATTCCAGCATGGGTTGCCAGAAAGATACATGCTGCGAACTGTTCAGGCCTAGTTAAACAGGCATCTCCTGTGTGTAGAAGTTCCTTGAGCTCTACGTATCACAGGCGGCTGCCGCTACACCATGCATTTGTCTCTATTATGTCCCTGACTCCATATACATGAAAGTTTCCCACAATAACAAGACTTGTGCGTATCTGTGGTGCAATTGGATTGGCCAGCATGCTGCAGTATCTGCGATCCAACGATTCAACCCGCGGCCCCCTTGGCTAGTAGCGCTGTTGTCGAGCAAGCGGTCAACAATTGCAAAAGTGCGTAGGATCACTGCTTCGCAATAATTCACTGAGTAATGCGTATATCTGAACGTGGTTCCAATTCATCCACTCACCTATCCGCTATCGATGCAGAGATTGTTTCCCTTTCGGCTCGAATGATCCTACTCACGCTCTTTTTCTTTCGGCGCGATATTACCTTGCCTGCAGTTTCTTCTCGCGTCTACGAGCTCTCTCAACTTCGGACATTCCTCATATTTAATATTATTCGTTTCTTGTTCGTTTCCTCCGCTCGGTTCTGCTTCTCCACTCCACGTCCTGCTCGAGTTGAAGTTTCGCATTGTCGTAATGAATGCAAGCCATATTTTTGAATCGGTACGCGCGGAGAAGACGTAGGAGAAGTGAACAGCGCAAGAATCAGCTCCTCCATCACGCAGCGTAAATGACGGACCGCACCTCCCCCCCCCCGCCCGTCTCTCTTTGTGCGAATCGCGTGCACCAGCCGCGCTGCACCATGGGACCTGCATATGCGCGAGCAGTAGCAGGTCCGATATCCAGCACTTCGTCTGAAATGCGACTTGTTGTTGATTTTGCCGCCCCGATGGGGCCGTCAGCAGCCTATTTTTTATGGCAAATCAAATCGCGATTATCGCACGAAACACACATCGCCTACTCTCTGTATCCCCTCGTGGAAATATTAATATGAACGGTGTTGATTCGGTCAGTCGCGGCGATCGTAGCAGAAACGATGGACTTCTGTCAACACTGGTGTCAAGAAATTAACTTTGCGCGCGCCAGCGTGCATTCCAGTCCGGTTGCTACGGCCGGCCCATCGACCAGCCTTCAAATCTGGTCAAATCCACAAAGGTTTAGGATGGTGGATAAACCAATATTAACGTGATTTGAACTCGAGTTTCCAGCGTACAAAAGGTCAAGGATATCGCATGCCGGGGCTATCATATACGGTTTAAATCCGGTAATTCATCCCGATTGCCACAGTGGAGCGAGGTCCGGGGATCGCTCAGGACCCAGGGTAACAGGGGCCAGTGAATTACCAAATCGTTGAAATTATTTTCGCACTGACACCACTGGCTGTGCGACAACAACCCCATACGCTGTTTGCCGTGTAATGCTACCTACCTACCTACCGTGCGCGCCAATACAAAACACAATCAGCAGCTTACGCGCTTACGGCTGTCTCGTGGGGTACAAAGCGTCAACTCACTCCAGCGGATAGATATCAGAGAACATATGGCCCCACCCCTCCGAACAAAATTGGGTGCGCTTGCAGCCCACTTTCATTTCTCCAACATCTATGTCGCATCCGGTCAATTCTGCGGCTGCTCATCGCTCGTTATCCCTGTTCACGTCGACGTCCTGATTCCGAAGACCCCGCGGATCCATTCGGTGGGCTCAAAGCAATGCAAGTAGTCTACGCCGTCTGAACGAAGCGTACGACGTCTTCTGTCAGCCAAACACTGCAGTGTCCCCTGAGAAGGCGGTTTAGTTATTAAGTGCATTTTGGGCCGTAACGTGTTTGATTCCTTGTTAGATGTCATACAATTTTTGGTGCACGGATTCACGTATACTAGCCAATATTGGTCGCCTCAGACCGAGGAATTCCGAAACTACTCCTACACGGAGTTCGCCTGCGCGCGCGGCCTGTCCTCCCTTGCCATCGATTTGGTGGTCGTCGGGTTGAGTTCACGACCCGCGAACGCCTCTGACGTGCAGTACACCACCAACGCCGCCGTCGTTTCGCAATTGGCCCGCCACCTTAAAATCGCGTCCATTATAGCCGGAGTTTAGCCATTCAAAAAGGTCATTGCCATTGGGCACAGTGCGGCCAGCCATGTTGACATTTGGCGCCACCGCTGAGGGGGCCAATTCCCCCTTCGACGGGTTTATCCTCACGGGTAACGTGAACGTCGTTCAGCCCGGCACTCTGCCTCCACCTACCTAAGGTTATGAGCGCGCGAGACGATACCCCCGCTTCGGTGGGGCGGCCTCGACCCAATTACATCACCACAACAATCGCAGCTTATTCTACCCCACAAACCCGAACTCCTTCTCGCCCGCATGGTCATATTCGATGCCTTCACGAAGGACGTTGGGCCTTTATCCACGCAGTTGCAGAGCAGTGTGACTTCTCTGCCGGCACACTACCCCGGGCCCGTGGCGAAGGTTGTGGGAGGACCGAGGGTTTTTGCGCCGCTGGCAATTGTGTGGACGTCGTGGCTTTGAATGCAGCGGAACGCCTCTTGTGGCCAGATGCACGGAGTTTTGACGTTGTAGTGGCCCAGGGAAGTGGACATGATTTGAATCTCGACTTTTTTGCGAAGGGGCCCGTTCAATACCTTTGCTGACTTTGTGGAGCAGTCTGCCGGACTTTGAATGCTTATTTACTGAAGCGCCAGTATCAATCGCTTTTGTTCCAGTTTCTCGGCATGGGCGTGAATATATTATTGTTCCTCACAGGACAATGTTCAGCTCATTTTTGCCTCCTTTTACGTAGACCGGTGACCGTCTGTCTATGAATTCTGTTGATAGACCCAAACTGTTTTGATACGACAGGCTGGACTCGAGCCTACCTTTTACGTTGCTTTTTTCTTCAGTCTCTCAAAGGAAAAAAGAAGCTAAAAAGGAGCATAAAAATGGTCAAATTTACACTGTATTCAACCTCCAACCTGGTATATCCTTATAAAAAAGGAGTCCAAAAATACCGCCTGAATAACCTAAATGTAAAATTCGAATTGACTTGGCGCCTCATGATGCATGATGCATATGTGATGGCGCATCCATGTGTGATCCCAATCACTGATCGGCATTTCAGGCGAATGCTAGAAATCTTAGGCGACTGGGATCCCATGAAGCCATGGAAGTTGGCTCATCGCCCCTCGAGCAACTCGCTCGTACCGCACCTAAGATTCAGTTGTGCGACCAGCAATTGCAAAAGAGAAATATTTATTTCTAGGTGCATATTTTCGAAAATTACGGATTGACGAATTGGCACATTAGAAGGGTAGCTAAAATGTGCACTGGAAAGAATTGTATGATATATATCAACATTTCTCCAGCGGACTAGACGGTTTTGGTGTCCACAAAGAAAAGGGTACAGATGTGATATTCTGAGGACGCGTGGTGACACAATTGTGTGGAAATTCGGTCGGGAAGGGGAATCTGAGATGCTGTGTCCTCGATAACGTACCCTAGGAAAATTCTGCAATGCATCTTTTATACTTGCAAACTCCGGCGAGCATAGGCGGAGATTCAAAAGTTGGTATATAATTTGGGGTCGTAAAGATCCGCACCGAACGATAGGTGAGTGCATTGCGAAAAGAGAGGATCCATTACCTTAATCAGAAAATATGGATTTAGGGGCCACAACGGTAGGAGAAATACCCACAAAAAATCAAACGGAAGTCATACACGAGGGGGATTGAATGAAAGTGGGGCTATCTGGTCTGTAAATGGAAAGCCGGATGAAGCGCCTGGGGGAACTGGCGAGGGAGAAAGAAGGGTCGGTTCGGCCCAGTGCTCGTGGAATCGGATAAGGAAAGAGTCTGGTCATATTGTGAGGGCGGTGGAATGAGGAGCCACAAACAGAGGATAATGCGGCAGAGCAGGAATAAATAATGACGGTTTGATGAATTGTATGGGGGAAGTCGAACAGCAGCCGAACGAAGTGAAGGGGAGGCCTGAAAAGATATCACTATATCCGCGACGTTTGACAGAATTGGCGTGGAGGATGAGCGAGAAACTCTCCTAGTAGTACGGGAAATAGAAAGCACAACACATTACTGAACTAGACATTCTGGCATCTGTCTGAATTTGGTCGAACCTGTTGTGTATTTAGCTGAGTCTGTGCATGTCAGTGAACCTGTTGTACATCAAGCGAATGTGGTACAGGTCGAAACGAAACCTAAGTAGCGACTCTATTTATGACGCCTCTTCGTACATGGGTGGAACCTGGCCAGCGAGAACCTCCGGGTTAGAACGTCCACCTGCGACTGCAGGCTCAGGATGTGGCTCTCTAACAGCAAGCCGTCGCTACCACCACCGTCACTGCGCGCCTGCATCCTTTCCTGCGAGTTTCGAGGGGAAATTGCTGTCCACGGGCCAGGTCTGGATCTATCTTGCGTGAGAGGAGATGTTCCGTCACTGCTTCTGATGTGAGTTGGTCACAAAAAGCCGTAGCGCGAGAGAAAGGGCACGCACCGAGTTCCTTCCTAGCAGCTTGATCCGTTCGCCGCTTCCTCCTAAGAAGCCAAACTCCCACAAACTACACACTAGCAAGAATAAAATCCCACCAACGACGCCGCCAACGATGGGACCAACATCAATTTTGCGCTTGGGAACCGGCATCCCCCGACGCCGGAGAACTTGGATTCCCGCCAGCGCCGGTTGTGGTAGTGTCAGAGGAGACATTAAAATCCGGTTATCCCCTCGCAATCTGAAACGACGGCTGGTACGTCAGATAATCAATCGCCATCGTAGGCAGCGGCGTCCTGAGAGCTCCGTGACTTTCGCCACGAGTGTATGGTTCCCAAGGCTGAGGTTGTTCGCGGAAAAAATACGTGAAGTGCGGTTTTACGGGATCGCTGGAGAGGGCCGCTGGTGATGAGGTGGTTGGAGTTAGTGTTGCCGTCGAGCGTGAGTCGATGCGTATGAGCCAGTTGTCGGTGCTAGGGTTGCCGGGGCTGATTCCAGAGACTAAAATCGAAGTTCCTGTGCATAGCACTTGAATCCTCCCGAGAGATAGACACTTTTTGAAGCTCATCCACACGCACCAGCAAACCGAAACGTAAACGAGTCCCCTGGCGTACTTGTCGCATGCGTCGTATTCCCATGCGGTGCAATCTCCGCGATGAAATTCGACATCGTCGACTTGTTCGCACCATCAAACTGGCCCGAGGGCAGCGAGCAGGGAATCGGCAACGTGAAATTGCTCTTTTCCGTCCCGCCCCGAGCCCGCCCAGGCGATCTCTGTGCTCGTGTCGTCCACGAGGATCTTCTGGCCCTGCAGACTGGTCAATTCGCCGACAGTGACGACTACGTAGTCGAGTGCGAGCCCGCGGAAGCCGGTCAAGCCAATTTGAAATTGCGTGGAATTCGGCAGAACGTCGGTGCTGTAGACGAGCCCGCCGTGTGCGGGGGCGGGGTACGTATATGGGGGTATAGCTCGAGATTTGCGGGATGTTGGCTTTTCCGCCGTCAAATGCGGGGCTGCTGATGCCGATAGTTTGGTTGAAAAGCGACGGGGGTGTCACCCCATAGTAAAGATGCCGACGTTCCTAACACCAACAGCGTTGGCTCATCCGCAAAAAAAAAAACTATTACGAATTTCTCAACGCACCCTCAAGCTGAAGCGCCCACGCGCCCTCCCCGAGCGGCGGTGCGGAA
>JARJCX010000589.1:0-40107 GCA_029282285.1 Mycena rebaudengoi
CGGTTCCGCTCAGCGCAAAGAGAGTGATCACATCATCAAACAGCGTCGGAACAGGCATCGAATTGCTCCATGGTGGTCATTCCTGAAAAAGTGTTCACAAGGGTATGCGGCGCAAATGAATAGAATCTCACCGTCCAAGATATATGTCAGGTCCCAGTCGTAGTTCATCCCGCCCTCTGGCACGCAGAGCATAGTGAGATTCTTGGCTGCCGCGAGCAGTCGTTGCCGAGATGCCCTGGATAACCTCAGCATCACAAATGTATGTGGTCGAATTAGTAACCCACCGGATCGGAAGATTGTAGTTCTTGTATGAAATGCTTCCAGGTCCGCCCTCAACCTTTAAGCGCAAAAGGGCGGAATGGGCATCTGCTTCATCAACAATGTCTTGGTGTAGCTCAGGCCTTGCCGCGCCATAAATTAGCTCGCCGGTAGAAAAGATACGGGGTCCAATGAGTTGTCCCCTTTCTACGCGACTTCGTTCATCGAATCCCTCCACATTGTCAGAGCTAGGACTGAGGCAACTCGTCAGTCCACGATACCATCACAACCTTAACGACAACCTACTTGTGCAACGTGGTCACCCCCATACGCGAGGAAGGCTTCAAGCTCCCACGACTTGGCGGGATACCTGTCCCCGAATCCGCTCCAGTGAGCGTGTGCGTCGATGAATCCGGGGACCACAACACCTACAGTACGCCATCAGCCGCCGAATCCCTACGAAGGAACAATACCAACCTCCTTGCGCGTCAAAAACCGTTGCGCCAGAGGGAACAACGAAGTTGACCGATGTGCCAACGCTCTCGATTACACCGCCGCGGATCGTGAGCACGCCGTCGTGGATCAAGGTCCTGTTTCGGCATCCCCCGTCTCCATCGTGAGGAGCGTGGCATTGGCGATGACGAAAACGTCCGAATTGGCGTTGTTGGCTTGGTGTAGCCGCAGAAGTCGCGCCTTCAGGCGCGCAATGTCCGTGGAATGCTCGACGACGATCTCTTGGTACCCAAGAAGACCCTTCACACAAGAGATCCCGAAGGTCGTGGTGTCGTGCTTTATCTTCGACGCACACTTGCTCAGCTTCGACACCTCCAGTGAATGCAGGTAAGGCCCTGCATACTGTCAGAGGTGTACTGTCAGAAATGGTAGACTCACCTAACAACCAAAACAGTTTCTTGCCGTCCCGACTCCAGGTGATATCATGCCCTCCATGCAAACTCAAGCGCGCGAGGCCCTTGGTGGCGTTCGCCGGCTTGGCCCAGACTGTTTCTTCATCATCAAGGTTCTCGCCCGGCACAAAATATACATGATAGCGCTCTGTAAACGCGATGCCGGCCGCAGCGTATGTCGTCTTGTTGGATTTTTTCACCTCATGAAGAGAGTTCACAGCAATCGCCGTTGACATCCGCCCGGACGCGACAGTCGTGTGTGCATACTTGCCTGCAGCACTAGACGGGCCGGCGTCCGAGTCAATGACGAACGCCCGGTCTGACTGCTGCACAAGCAGCTTCGTGTCCTTCTCGACGAAGCGCATGTCGACGCGATCGCGCGTGGAGATCTCCGAAGGCACAAAACGGATGCCAACAATCTCAGCCTCCTTGCCGTCGTCGCCCGGGAGCGCTAGGTCAGCGATATAGAGTCCCGTACCGGCAGTAGCGACGACGTTCCCCGTCAGAGTGTCACCGCCCGTCTTCAGGAACGCGATTTTCCTGTGCCGGCCCTCGTGCTGCGATACGACCGGTGAGAAGTAGCGTCCCAGTGGGAGCCCAGCGATCTCGTGTGCCTTCCCAGCCTTCACATCGGAGACTTCAAAGGTAGAGAAATTAGTATCGGACCACCTTACATGAAGGACCAGGTGGTCTGCGCCGTGCACCCACGCGGGAGAGTAGTACGGCGCCGAGCTGTGTAGTACGGGGACGGGCGTGGCCTCAGACTCTCCGACTGTCTGAATAAATGTAACACCTGCAGCCTGGAACACGACGCGCCGCCCCTTGTCGTCTGCGCGCAGCTCTTTGAACGCCGTCACACGCTGCGTCGCCGCGGCCTCCGACCCCACAAGATCGAATGTCGCTGATCGAGTCTCTGCGAGGTGTTTCTCGATATGCGCCTTGAACCGGATTGGCGCAGGAGATCGTGAGGGGTCCGCGACGCGCTCGCCGAGAGCATTCGTGGTGAGCGGGACGGAATAAATCTGCCCTGCGGCCCAGATGATCACTGCATCGTCCGAGGGGCTAAATGCGAAGGAAGGGTACGTTCCCATCGGAGCAGAGATGACGCCCATGTCGTAGGAGAGCCCATCCCAGACGTGGTGGATGGTGCCGGATTGCAGATCTCTGTATGCACGTTAGAAGGGCTAAAACGGCTTGGCTGTTTCACGTACTTCAGGACCAGCAACTCGTGGTCCCTGTCCCTGCGCACGAACGCGAGCGTGCGGCCGTCGCGGGACAGCTCGGGACGGCTCGCACCGCCGGGAGACGCGTTGACGAGGGTCTCCACGGCATTCGTAGTCAGATTGATTGAAAAGATCGAATATATGCCCTGGTGAACGTCTAGGACCTGTGTTAGCAGTATTTACCAACCCAAGGCAGAAGGTGCATACTTTTACTGTAGGAAAATTCGCTGACGTCGCGAACGTTCTTAGCGTAAATGAGGCTGTCCTGTCCGCGCCATATGAACTGTTCGGGGCCGATTTGCTGGTCTCCGTACTGTTCGTTGGTCCAACCCAATGGGAGCGTCCGTCCCACCACGCGCTCTCCACTGCCCGTGCTGTCGACAGGATACTCCCAGCCTTCGCCTGCGCCGAGGGAGCGCGAGCTCGTGTACCATTTTGACGCGATGACCTTGGTGCCGGAGGGATGAAAGCGCGCATCAGTGATATAGCGATAAGTTTCGTTGGTGACACGCTTCGCTGCAGGGACCTTGAGTACATGCAAATAAGAATGGAAAGCATGCTACCTTCATGACGCCCTTCTCGGACCAGTCGATTCGTGCGTCGTTCAGTCGTTTCTTTGACGCCCTTGGCTAGCAAAGCTTCGTCGTGAGCCTTGGACGCCTGCGCGGCGGTGGACCTAAGATCAGCCGCTTCGCATCCCGCCCAGGGCTTAATCCAGATATTCTGCACGCCGAGGCCGGCGTCGCTCGTGAACACGAAGCCGTTCCCGTCTGGGGAGAAGTGCGGGTCGGAATCATACGGAACCCCGCGCAGAACAGGACGCGCAGTCGCGGCAACTCCAGTTGCTGCCGCGCTGACCTCTGCGCCTGCAAGACAATACACATCCCCAAGCATATCAAAAATAATGTCGCCGGATTTCGGGTGGACATCGAGGCGTAGCCAGGTGCCCTCTGTCACGTCGTACTCAAGCAGTCGAGGATGCGGGAAGTCGGTTGAGATATCCCAAGGTGTCTGCTCTTGGATGGGCCAGACATCGTCCTTCCATTCTGGCGCTGCGAGGGGCTTTGGGACCCCCTCAAAAGATTGGCTGCGCAACGAGGGCAGGAAAGTCGATAGTCCTCCTGCGACAGAGACCAAGACAAGATATTTGAGCGCTGTTTTTATCCTGTATGTTCTGGTTGGAGCCTGAGCCCTCGCGTACGGTACAGGCAGCGCATACGCCGCCTTACTGTCCACAGACATCCGAGTCGGAGGCAGGGATGGCTGCGCCAATGGCAAATGGGACGCAGTGAGTTATTTATTTGAAGCACATCTGTCAAGCGTGGAAATGGTAGCTGCGCCTGAGTTCTTCGACTTGAGCCAGTCCCTTACTAGTATTCTGGTTACCAACCAGAGCTGTGACACAGTGACTTGGATCCAATCATCAGCGGCCCGGACCTCAATGAATGTCAGGAATTTTCCAGGAAGTCAGGTGTTAGTAGTGGTACTCTTGGTACATGAAGAGACCTCGGCGGAGGATCAGCCCTCCTTGTCTTCGAGCCAAACGCGGGTGCCCGGGAGGTACAGATTGGCCATGGACGTGTAAAGCACAGCGCACACAACTCGGTGTAACCGTCAAATTCTGTCATGGCCGCCGGCGACGGAGATCTTTTATTCCATTTTTCTACTCTGGCTACAAATTGTACTGGAATTGGGTTTGTTACTCGAGTAATAAGTGAGTGGTAGCATGTTAGTTGGACCCAGTTCATCAGGCGACTCCCCCGCGAAAGAATTGCTAGTCGTTCCCCCATCCGTCCGCCTCAGACACCCATATACGAGCAGTCTATGAGAAATCGGACTTTCAGAATGCCTAGACCCCCCTCCCTTATTACATTTGTATCGCTATCATTGGTTTAATTCGCGATCGCTGCGCGCTTGTAATTGTTGTTAGCCTGCGAATTCGGCTCGAGATAAGGACAAACAAACAACCGCTATCTTCCTCATTGGCCTATAGAGAAGGAGACCCGCTGGCAAAACGCACCCGGCCGGCCGACGAATCGCACCCCGCCGGTGCAAACAATCAGTTCAGCCGGCTGGACATCACTTGTTTGGTTGAATTGTTGACGGTACCCAGATCTTGTACTTTGTTAAAAAATATTCCCGGTGCACGGATCCAAAAACCAAGAGGATCTGTAGCAGTACCAGCATCGGTGCACAGATCGGGCCACCAAAATGAAAATAAAAAAGCAAACTCTAGGGATCGAACGCATAACTTGCAACTTAACAAATGCACCACTAAAGACCACTACACCAACCACTGGCATCCACGGGAAAGCAGTGTTTAATAAGCAATTGGGTACCAGTCCTCAGAGCTTGGCAGGAATATAATTCTGTGCCTTTTTTGTTTGTTCACGTACTGGATCTGGGCACCGAAAGCAATTTTACGTTCGGTGCTTGGATTTAGCCACCCCCACAGATAATTATGTCGATCCTTGGATCCGGGCACCGAAAGCTATTTTATTTTCAGTGCCTGGATTCAGTCACCCACACAAATATTTAAGTTGGTGCTTGTATCCGGACACCGAAGACAGTTTTTATTTTCAGTGCCTGGATCGAGCCACCCCCGCAAATATTTAAATGGGTGCTTGGTTCTGGGCACGGAAAGCTAATTTATTTTCAGTGCCCAGATCCAGCCACCCGCGCAAATATTTAAGTTGGTGCTTAGATCCGGGCACCGAACACTGCGTTGAGGCCATATGTAGTCACAGGGGAGGCAGCCTAGGCTACGTGGGTCTACATTGGTCCACCGAAAGCTATTTTATTTCAAGTGCCTGGATCCAGCCACCCCCGCAAATATTTAAATGGGTGCTTGGTTCCGGGCACCGAAAGCCAGATAATTTTGGTGCTCACATCCAGCCCCTGTAGAATTTTATCCGGGGTAGGCGGATGCATGGCCCATCGCAAGGAATACCCGCTGGCACAGATCCAGCGACCTGGGGGAATATTTCAATCCAGGTGCCGAAATTATTATTGCTTTTGGAGCCTGGGACCTACTACAGTTTCACAAGTGCTTGGATCTAGAAACAAGAACCGTTTGGCCTTCCGTGCATGAATCTTGACACCCACAGGAATATTATCGCACCGGGTGCGTGGATCTGGCGGCGTGCGCGACCAAAACATTATAGTGGTGGGTTCCCAGATCCAGACACTTGCAGCAATATATTTCCTCTGGGTGAGTGAATCTGAACACTGAGCAGATGGTTGTATAAATTTAGTATCAATATTACTTCAGGTGCGTGGCTCGAACTTCATTTGACTAGGAATATTACTGTGGTGTTGTAAAATGAATACTGTAATAATGGTTGGTTCTTACTAATTCCAGACACCCGCATTGTAATATTACCGTCGGTGTGGGGATCCAGCAGTATTCCTTTTTGTACTGAGATTAATCAGTGACTACACGAAATCCGACAGTTCAAACAATAGGTCTCCCGTTACCGGCAGTAATTTCGACGTGGTTGAACTTTATTATTTTGATACCGAACAGGGTTCAAAACTTCCTATCTATGCATGTTACACCAGCAACACACTTCACTTGTATTCTAAAGAGCGAGATGAACCTGCGCACGGCAAATGGAAAGCTGTGTGTTCAACGATCTCGGACCTGGATAATCTTTGGTTAACTACTTGTACCTGATTGAGTTGGAGAAGTCTGTACCATTTCAATTTGTTGCGGTAACTCGAATTTCTCCATTGAATGAACTGAGCACACGGCGGCGATAGAAAGGCGTTGGAGCCGAAGGAGCATACATAAACCGCCGAATATCCAATACTATTGATGTTTGAGCCATAAGTTGAACCAAATCAAACTTGAACAAACTGAACGTGGTTCAAATTTGTAATGCTCCTTTGAGATTGTGGGAACCATATGTAGGGCAGCCAACACGAATTAGTTACTCAACGTTGAGGTACTAAGTAGGTGAACTCACTGAAAATGATATTGCCACTGCTTCGACTTGGGACGGATGGCAGAGGTTGAACTCTTACCTTGACTTGAAGTAGCATCCGATGAGTCTTCAAGTTACATTACTGTAGAATTACAACCAAAATTTGTGTCAGTACATGACTCACGACAAGCTGCAAAGGCTCTAGTTACCATACATAGCTGGCAGAAGATGATTCCTGCTTGTGAAAGACAAAAGTCTCAAAGAAGATCATTTTCCAGTAGTCGCAACTTTCGGTCGCAACTTGGTCGCAACTTGTCGAATTGCGACCAAGTTGCGACTCGGTCCGCCGATCCGAGGATTGCGACTTGATTGCGACCTCGTCTAAGGTGAGTCGTTGACTAGCTCATCGGTATCCGAGTGCGAATAGCCTTTTGTTTCCTGCTGGAGGATAGATCAGAAGATTGAGTGCACCTGGTGCCGTTGCAATATTCCTACCGGTAGCAGTGGAGTCTGCATCATAGAATCAGAAACAATATTTGAAGACCAGTAGTTCCTGTTTGTGGCTAGCTTGAGGAACCAGCCATAATATTATTACTGGTGTTTAGGTCCATTCACTGAAATATTCACCATTACTAATTAGTGAGTGAATTCACCCACCTGCAGTGATATTCTTGTGGTGTCCTGATCCTTGCATTGAAAATTATATCCTTGTGTGGGCATATCCAAGTGCGTGCACGAAGTGGCTAGATCTAGCCACCAAAAAAAAATCGTCTTCGCTGCCCAAAACCAAGCCCCTACTTAAATATTTGCGGGGGTGCTTAGATCCGGGCACCAAAAATAAAATAGATGTCAGTGTCCAGATCCAAGCACCCAGTTAAATATTTACGAGGGTGACTGGATCCGGGTACCCAATGTAAAATCAGCTTTGGTGCTCGGATCCAAGTACCCAGTTAAATATTCACGAGGGTGCTTGGATCCGGGCACCGAAAATAAATTTGCTTCTGGTGCACAGATCCAAGCACCCAGTTAAATATTCGCGGCGGTGCTTGGATCCGGGCACCGAAAATAAAATAGATATCAGTGTCCAGATCCAAGCACCCAGTTAAATATTTGCGAAGGTGGCTGGATCCGGGTACCTAATTTAAAATCAGCTTTGGTGCTCGGATCCAAGCACCCAGCTAAATATTCGCGAGGGTGCTTGGATCCGGGCACCAAAAATAAATTTGCTTCTGGTGTCCAGATCCAAGCACCCAGTTAAATATTTGCAAGGGTGGTTTATTTAACTGGGTGCTTGGATCTGGGCACCAGAAATAAATTTGATTCTAGTGCTCAGATCCAAGCACCCAGTTAAATATTCGCGGGGGTGCTTGGATCCGGGCACCCAATGTAAAATCAGTTCTGGTTCCCGGACCCAAGAACCCAGTTAAATATTTGCGGGGGTGGCTGGATCCAGGCACTGAAAATAAAAACCATCTTCGGTGTCCGGATACGAGCACCAACTTAAATATTTGCGCGGGTGGCTGGATCTGGGCACCGAAAATAAAAAAGCTTTCCGTACCCGGAACCAAGCACCGATTTAAATATTCGCGGGGGGTGCCTTGATCCGAGCAGTAAAAAATAAAATAACTTTCAGTGCCCGGAACCAAGCACCCATTTAAATATTCGCGGGGGTGGCTGGATCCGGCACTGAAAACAAAATCCCTTTCGGTGCCCGGAACCAAGCACCCATTTAAATATTTGCGGGGGTGGCTGGATCCAGGCACTTGAAATAAAATAGCTTTCGGTGGACCAATGTAGACCCACGTAGCCTAGGCTGCCTCCCCTGTGACTACATATGGCCTCAACGCAGTGTTCGGTGCCCGGATCTAAGCACCAACTTAAATATTTGCGCGGGTGGCTGGATCTGGGCACTGAAAATAAATTAGCTTTCCGTGCCCAGAACCAAGCACCCATTTAAATATTTGCGGGGGTGGCTCGATCCAGGCACTGAAAATAAAAACTGTCTTCGGTGTCCGGATACAAGCACCAACTTAAATATTTGTGTGGGTGACTGAATCCAGGCACTGAAAATAAAATAGCTTTCGGTGCCCGGATCCAAGGATCGACATAATTATCTGTGGGGGTGGCTAAATCCAAGCACCGAACGTAAAATTGCTTTCGGTGCCCAGATCCAGTACGTGAACAAACAAAAAAGGCACAGAATTATATTCCTGCCAAGCTCTGAGGACTGGTACCCAATTGCTTATTAAACACTGCTTTCCCGTGGATGGTTGGTGTAGTGGTCTTTAGTGGTGCATTTGTTAAGTTGCAAGTTATGCGTTCGATCCCTAGAGTTTGCTTTTGTATTTTCATTTTGGTGGCCCGATCTGTGCACCGATGCTGGTACTGCTACAGATCCTCTTGGTTTTTGGATCCGTGCACCGGGAATATTTTTTAACAAAGTACAAGATCTGGGTACCGTCAACAATTCAACCAAACAAGTGATGTCCAGCCGGCTGGACTGATTATTTGCACCGGCGGGGTGCGATTCGTCGGCCGGCCGGGTGCGTTTTGACAGCGGGTCTCCCTCTACATATCTGTCCTCATTGGGTAATATTTTGGAGGTTCAACAGAAAGAAGAAATCCTGTCCTACTCTGCATTGAACGGTGGCATCTCCTGCCGCTTGCGCTGTAGCGGCCACACTTCCTCCATGGATGACGCGTCCCAAAACCTCCCTCCCCGCGCCACCAGCCGGATATCGCGCGTCTTTGTCAAGTCACCTGTGAGCAGGTCGATTCCCGGTGGGTAGACGACCAGGTCGGCGAGTTTTCCCCGGGACAGGGAGCCCAGGGACGAGAAGAGGCCGAGAGTGATGGCAGCTGAGGACGTCGCAGCCTCAATGGTCTGTGTGCTCAACAGTATAAGTCGCAGTGAAGCCCCAGGATATACATCCTCACCTCGTAGTTGCTCAGGCCGCCCAGCTTGGCGAAATTCATCTCGGCGTGGTAGTTCACCCCGACCGGAGGCTCGCCATGGGCGCCGATATGGACTTTGAGGCCCTTGCGCACCATTTTCGCGGCGGATTCGGAGATGTTATACAATGCGTAGGCTGCGAGATTCGTTAGCGTGCACAGTAAGGAAGTGGTGTTCCGCTCAACAGTTTTTCGGTCTGGCAAATGACTCGGCCAGGAGGTTCAAGCTGCCGTGCGGAAGGAACTGCCGCAATCTGCAAGGCGCAAATGAGACGCAGGCCTCGCGGTTCCACATGGTGCTTGCTCACTTGGGATCATTGGGAATATCTTCCGTGGCCCAGACAAGCTGTTCTCCAAATGCGCCGCCGTAATTGACTAGATGTGTGGGTGTGTACCCAGAGCCGCTCAGCGCAAAGAGAGTGATCACATCATCGAACAGTGTCGGAACAGGCATCGAATGCTCCAGGGTGGTCATTCCTGAAAAAGAGCTCAGAAGGGCATGCGGGTGCAAATGAAGAGAATCGCACCGTCCAAGATATATGTCAGGTCCCAGTCGTAGTTCATCCCGCCCTCTGGCACGCAGAGCATAGTGAGATTCTTGGCCGCCGCGAGCAGTCGTTGCCGAGATGCCCTGGATAACCTCAGCATTCCAAATTACAGTATGTGGTTGAATTAGTAACCCACCGGACCGGGAGGTTGTAATTCTTGTACGAAATGCTTCCAGGTCCGCCCTCGACCTTTAAGCGCAACAGGGCGGAATGGGCATCTGCTTCATCAACAACCTCTTGGTGTAGCTCAGGGTATGCCGCGCCATAGATTGGCTCGCCGGTAGAAAAGATACGGGGTCCAATGAGTTGCCCTCTTTCTACGCGACTTCGTTCATCGAATCCCTCCACGTTGTCAGAGCTAGGACTGAGGCAACTCGTCAGTCCACGATACCATCACAACCTCGACGACAACCTACTTGTGCAACGTGGTCACCCCATACGCGAGGAAGGCTTCAAGCTCCCACGACTTGGCGGGATACCTATCTCCGAATCCGTTCCAGTGAGCGTGTACGTCGATGAATCCGGGGACCACAAAACCTAAATCGCGCCATCAGCCGCCGAATCCCTACGAAGGAACAATACAATACCAACCTCCTTGCGCGTCAAAAATCGTTGCGCCAGAGGGAACAACGAAGTTGACCGATGTGCCGACGCGCTCGATTACACCGCCGCGGATCGTGAGCACGCCGTCGTGGATCAGGTCCTGTTCGGCATCCCCCTTCTCCATCGTGAGAAGCGTGGCATTGATGATGACGAAAACGTCCGAATTGGCGTTATTGGCCTGTGCAGCCGCAGAGTCGCGCTTCAGGCGCGCAATGTCCGTGGAATGCTCGACGACGATCTCTTGGTACTCAAGAAGACCCTTGACACAAGAGATCCCGAAGGTCGTGGTGTCGTGCTTTATCTTCGACGCACACTTGCTCAGCTTCGACACCTCCAGTGAATGCAGGTAAGGCCCTGCATACTGTCAGAGGTGTACTGTCAGAATTGGGTAGACTCACCTAACAACCAAAACAGTTTCTTGCCGTCCTGACTCCAGGTGATATCATGCCCTCCATCCAAACTCAAGCGCGCGAGGCCCTTGGTGGCGTTCGCCGGCTTAGCCCAGACTGTTTCTTTATCATCAAGGTTCTCGCCCGGAACAAAATACACATGATAGCGCTCTGTAAACGCGATGCCGGCCGCAGCGTATGTCGTCTTGTTGGATTTTTTCACCTCATGAAGAGAGTTCACAGCAATCGTCGTCGACATCCGCCCGGACGCGACAGTCGTGTGTGCATACTTGCCTGCAGCACCAGACGGGCCGGCGCCCAAGTCGATGACGAACGCCCGGTCTGACTGCTGCACAAGCAGCTTCGCGTCCTTCTCGACGAAGCGCATATCGACGCGATCCCACGTGGAGATCTCCGAGGGCACAAAGCGGATGCCAGAAATCTTAGCCTCCTTGCCGTCGTCGCCCGGGAGCGCTAGGTCGGCGATGTAGAGTCCCGCACCGGCAGTAGCGACGATGTTTCCCGTCAGAGAGTCACCGCCCGTCTTCAGGAACGCGATCTTCCTGTGCCGGCCCTCGTGCTCTGATACGACCGGTGAGAAGTAGCGTCCCAGTGGGAGCCCAGCGATCTCGTGTGCCTTCCTAGCCTTCACATCGGCGACCTCGAAGGTAGAGAAATTGGTATCGGACCACCTCACATGAAGGACCAGGTGGTCTGCGGCGTGCACCCACGCCGGAGAGTAGTACGGCGCCGAGCTGTGTAGTACGGGGACGGGGGTCACCTCAGACTCTCCGACCGTCTGAATAAATGTAACGCCTGCAGCCTGGAACACGACGCGCCGCCCCTTGTCGTCTGCGCGCAGCTCCTTGAACGCCGTCACACGCTGCGTCGCCGCGGCCTCCGACCCCACAAGATCGAATGTCGCTGACCGAGTCTCCGCGAGGTGTTTCTCGATATGCGCCTTGAACCGGATCGGCGCGGGGGAGCGCGAGGGGTCCGCCACGCGCTCGCCGAGAGCATTCGTGGTGAGCGGGACGGAATAAATCTGGCCGGCGGCCCAGATGATCACTGCATCGTCCGAGGGGCTGAATGCGAAGGAGGGGTACGTTCCCATCGGAGCAGAGATGACGCCCATGTCGTAGGAGAGCCCATCCCAGACGTGGTGGAGGGTGCCGGATTGCAGATCTCTGTATGCACGTTAGAAGGGTTAATACGGCTTGCCTGCTTCACGTACTTCAGGACCAGCAACTCGTGGT
This sequence comes from Mycena rebaudengoi, assembly GCA_029282285.1. Lineage (NCBI taxonomy): Eukaryota > Fungi > Basidiomycota > Agaricomycetes > Agaricales > Mycenaceae > Mycena > Mycena rebaudengoi. The sequence goes on from JARJCX010000589.1 coordinate 12,061, forward strand.
CCCTGTCCCTGCGCACGAACGCGAGCGTGCGGCCGTCGCGGGACAGCTCGGGACGGCTCGCACCGCCGGGAGACGCGTTGACGAGGGTCTCTACCGCATTCGTAGTCAGGTTGATTGAAAAAATTGAGTAGATGCCCTGGTGAACGTCTATGACGTGTGTTAGCAGTATTTACCAGCTCAAGGCAAAAGACGCATACTTTTGCTGTATGAAAATTCGCTGGCGTCGCGAACGTTCTTGGCGTAAATGAGGCTGTCCTGTCCGCGCCATATGAATTGTTCGGGGCCGATTTGCTGGTCTCCGTACTGTTCGTTGGTCCAACCCAATGGGAGCGTCCGTCCCACCACGCGCTCTCCACTGCCCGTGCTGTCGACGGGATACTCCCAGCCTTCGCCTGCGCCGAGGGAGCGCGAGCTCGTGTACCATTTTGTCGCGATGACCTTGATGCCGGAGGGATGGAAGCGCGCGTCGCTGATCCAGCGATAGGTCTCGTTGGTGACGCGCTTCGCTGCAAGGACCTTGAATACAAGCAAAATAATAATGGAAAGCATGCTACCTTCATGACGCCCTTCTCGGACAAGTCGATTCGCACGTCGTTCAGTCGTTTCTTTGACGCCCTGGGCTAGCAAAGCTTCGTCGTGAGCTTTGGACGCCTGCGCGGCAGTGGACGTAAGGTCAGCCGCCTCGCATCCCGCCCAGGGCTTAATCCAGATGTTCTGCACGCCGAGGCCAGCGTCGCTCGTGAACACGAAGCCGTTCCCGTCTGGGGAGAAGTGCGGGTCGGAATCATGCGGAACACCGCGCAGAACAGGGCGCGCAGTCGTGGCAACTCCAGCTGCTGCCGCGCTGACCTCTGCACCTGCAAGACAGTACACATCCCCGAGCATATCAAAGATAATGTCGCCGGATTTCGGGTGGACATCGAGGCGTAGCCAGGTGCCCTCTGTCACGTCGTACTCAAGCAGTCGAGGATGCGGGAAGTCGGTTGAGATATCCCAAGGAGTCTGCTCTTGGATGGGCCAGACATCGTCCTTCCATTCTGGCGCTGCGAGGGGCTTTGGGACCCCCTCGAAAGATTGGCTGCGCAATGAGGGCAGGAAAGTCGATAGTCCTCCTGCGACAGAGACCAAGACAAGATATTTGAGCGCTGTTCTTATCCTGTATGTTCTGGTTGGAGCCTGAGCCTTTGCGTACGGTACAGGCAGCGCATACGCCGCCTTACTGTCCACAGACATCGCAGGCAGGGATGAGAACACACAGTGTATTTAAGGCGTAAAGCATGGCTTATCTAATCACACTTCAACTTCGATGCATGCCACGCCCACCCACCGCGCTCTGGCCATCCCTGAGCTCCTGGACATGATATTTTCCTTCCTGGACGACCCCTCGAATGCATCGAACGCGTCGGTCTGCAAGCGATGGTCAGAAATTGCGCTGGACACGCTGTGGCGCGGTGTCGACGACCTCCACCGCCTGTTCAGCATCCTCGGCGCCCTGAAACGCATCGGCGACGAGGAGGACAACCCTTATGCGCGTCGTTTCATTTCTTGTATTCTAATGTTAACTGGAATCCCAGGCGTTCACTGCGTCTCCGGATGCGACCGACTGGGCGCGGTTCGAAAAGTACAGTCGGCGCGTGCGGAAGCTGTCGTTCCACTCGGACTGCGGTGGGCCGCGACTCAGCGCGAGCGTGTTCGAGGACGTGGCGCGTACGCGGACGAGCCTTGCCATACTGCCGAACATGCACGCGCTCTCGTGGCACGCGCCGCTCCCCTTGTCTGTCATGTTCATGCACAGCGGCGTCAAGCGCTTCGTCATGTGGCTCCCGGAAGAGCTCAGGCTTAGGGACCCGACGCCGAACCCGTTCTTCCGCGACGTCGTCGCGCGCATGCCCCATCTCACTTGCATGGACCTGCGCACCCACGTCCCCATGCGTTACATGGAGGAGGACATGGTGGTTTTACTAGGCAGCCTCGCCAAGCTGCGCAAGGTCGTGCTGCCGCGCTTTCAGCTCACCACCCGCATCGCGGAGGCGCTCGCCCCGCTGCCGGACCTCGGCTGCGTCGAGTTCCAGTATCTGCCCGACCAGGGCTTCGGGGACCCGGCCGACACGGAGGTCTTCCGCCCCACACTCAAGACGGGCGACTTTCCGTCCCTGTGGGACTTGTCCATGACTGTCACGCTGGCGGACGCGACCCGCTTCATGAACCAGCCCGCGTCGCCCACGAACCTCACGGAGCTGTACATAGATTCCCGGCTGGTCGAGACGCCGGCGGCCGTGCACGACCTGCTTTCCGTCCTGGCGGACAACTGCCAGCTGCTGCAGTCGCTCGGGATCGTCACGTTCATTAGCGAGATCGTCCCGGAGGAGCTGCCGACGGAGGACTGCATCAGCTTCGCGACCCTCCGCCCGCTCCAGCGCTTCCCGAACCTCACGGTGTTCGAGCTCATCCACCAGTACCCCCATGGACCTCAAGCTCGCGGAGGTCGAGCAGCTCGCGCGCGCGTGGCCCTCGCTGCGCAAGCTCATCCTGAACAACGAGCCCGTCGTCTCCTCGCGCTGCCCCCTCACGCTCACCGCCCTCCTCCCCTTCGCACAGCACTGCCCCGAGCTCGAGCAGCTCGGGCTGTTCCTCGACGCGTCCGCTGCGGATCTCCCTGCCGCGCCGGCCCGGCCCTTCGCGAGGCTGCAGCGCCTGTCCATGGGCGTGAGCCTCATCGCAGAGCCGGGGCCCGTCGCGCTCTTCCTGAGCAAGCTGTGCCCGCTCGACACGCATGTCGAGTACGGCGTGACGTGGGAGACGAATTTGCTGCTCGACGCGCTGTGCGAGGCGATTGCGGAGCGCTGCAAGAGGTGGGAGAAGGTCGCGGAGCTGTTGCCGCTGCTGACGCGGCTGAGGATCGAGGAGCGTGCACGCTCGAGGTTGTTGATGGAGGAGGTGGAGGATTTAAGGATGCGGAGTGGGGTGCTTATGGATAGGGGGGTTGGTGGGGCTACTGGTAGTGGGTCGGATGGGTGTGTGATGTTGTGATTTTCTCTTGGTTTCTTTATTCCTATGTTTATCGCTATATGTTTGTCGGAAATTGCTGTTAGGGCGAGGCGAGCTTGCGAGTGCACAAGCTAGATTAGATTAGATAAAGCGCATCACAGCCACAGCTCTTTTGCCTCTCATCTGTGCGGTCGCCAACCACAACCAATCTCGCGCCGTTGCTTATTCTTTTCTGTTTTCAAAACGTTCAAGTATCAGCGACTCTACCCTTCCTTGTCTCTCCCCAGACGATGCATACGAACCGGTCCTTAAGCTTCCCGTCGCGTGCAACATTCGCATTGAAACCGCTAGCGATACCAGCATCTACTTAATTGACCACAGGATCTCTTTTCTCGTACACGGATAGCGAGCTCAAGCTGCTCATTACTGACAGGGATGATCGTTACGACCTCTCAGCCCTTTGCTCTAGTCGCGCGAAAGTTTCCGCTCTGGGCAGGACATGCTCAACGGTGTTCTTCCCGACGTGATGAATTCAAATTTTTGACTCCCCGCTCCCTCGCCCCATTCTCACTGCCTCTCGTGCCCTTGTCTTCCACCTCTCGTGGATTGATTCTTCGGCGTGGAGCGCAGAAATTCCCCGCTCGCTGCAAAGTTCTTTCGCAGACGGACACCTCACATCTCCTAGTCGACGTGCTGCACTCGGCCCTCACGCTATCCCTGCACCCAAGACCGCTCGTCGCGCCAAGGCGGTGTACATGCGGCATTAGGTTCGTTGTTAGCGCGCGCGGTTCAGCTCCTTGCTCTGCCTCCTTTCCTCATCGCGCCTCATCCGCGTGTGGTAGTTGGATGCATACGAGTATTCCGAGTCGTCTCAGGGTTCTCGCCCCCGTCTTCCTTTCTGCGTGTACACTTGGTTTTATTTTTCCGAGCTCCCGTGTATTCTGCTTTCTCGCCCTCATGCGTCCATTGGTCTCGCGTTTTGCACAGATGTTTCCGCCGCGTTCCTGCCCTGTCTCACTTCATGTCTCGTGTTCCTCCGGGCCTGCGCTCCTCTCTGTTCTCTTATGCTCCTTATCTGGTGTCTTGTATCTGCAATGCTCCTGCTCTGATCCTGTGCTCCTCGCCTTTCGCCTTGCCCTGCGCAGATTCCTGAATTACTCCGCCCAGATGTCCTGACCGCGCTCCTACATGCGCTTCCCGTATTCAATATATATCCTCCCGCCTTCTGGCACTCTGTGCAGACGTCCTTGACGCGCTCACGTCTCGCGCTCCACACAAAGCTGTTGATTGTGCTCAGGCTTTCGGTCCTCGCCCTCACCTCTATTATGTAGATGTCTTCGCCTCACATCTCACGTTCTCGTTTTGCACTTCTATCAGATGTCCTCATTGCCCTGTTGTCTCTTTCCTGCTCTACATGGGCTTCACGTTTCTTTCCCATCTACCTTTTATTCCTTCCGTATTTTTTCTGCTTTGATGCCAACATTGCGTGCCTCGCGTCTGTTCAATTTAATAATCTTGAACCCTCACAAATAGTCGGTGGTTGTATTCTTCAAAGTCTTAAAAACGATGAACACTAACGTAATTAACATCCTCCCGAGCTGTCAATCACGGCACCTACTCAAAATTTCAAACTTCGTCCTCAGGATGAATTCGTCAAAGAATATGTGTTACATTTTGGTTACACTCCAAGATACAGCAGGGCCATTTCCAGCAGCACTCTGGTACGGAGAGAGAACCGATAGATTAGATTAAACAGTACAAGTTTAGGAATATAAGGGTCATACCTGGTACGGAGAGAGAACCGATAGGGGTTCCTCTCCACCCAGTATTACATAAGTATATAATGCTAGCATCACTTCCTAACACTTTAGTTGAGGAGTTCCAAAGCGATAAACCACGCGCTCATCTTGGGAAGCGTGCAGAATTTCTGCCAAATTTCTACAAATTCTGGTTCGGCAGCGGTTGTTTATTATGCTCCAATGAAAGAAAGGTTGCAGAGAATTGAGATGCTTAATTAGACGAATTTATTTTAAAGGATCTAATCAAAAAATATAGCTCCTACACGGTCGGTACGAAGGGGATTGAATAATGGGTGGCTTCCCGTAAGATTTAAATATTCTGGCGCCATTTTTTGGGGTGCCAGTGAGGGGATTGATGGACAACATAATCGTGTTTATTCACAGTGTGTGTATTTCCCACAAGCAACATAATATCTTTAGCAGCCCAATCTATTCAGTAGGGAGTTGAATGCAGGGATTTTTTCTCATACATCCTGTTCGAGAGGTAAAGGCGCTCTGCCGACGGGCTTCTTGCAGGAAGCCGATGTAAAAACTTATTCGAGGTATGTTCGAGGCCAGAAAGTGCGAATGAAGCTGGAGGACAGTTACCCATGTTGTCAAGCTTGATATATTGAGCCAGATGTGCATTTAAAGCGGTTAGGCGCTGACTGGGGGAGCCGGAGAGTTTGTGACAAGAGTGATCATCAATCATTTCTGTCCCAAACGGATAATCTTGACCTCAAATAATCTATTAGGGGGGGTAGGACCCTTCGTCTAGATTTGAGGATATTCGAGTGATGGTAGAATATATTTCGCCACTTTGAGGTGATGGGATCCAGGTTGCTCGGCATCACAGCGGAAAGTGTGAAAATAATCCCCAGAATAAAAAAAGCTTACGGGAAGCCACCCAATGAAGTAAATTAAATTATAAAATTATAAAAGGTACGGGAACTAAAAGGTGGCTATTACGGTAATTGTCATAATTTTGGGGAGGTGGAGCAGTCGCATTCATCGCAGTAGGCCTGCTGCTCTAAGCCGTCTATCCAGTTTATACCTCCAACTCTGGTAGATTCCATTGCACGGCGAGGGTGCATATTGACAGAGCTCGAACAGTACGAGCTGCTCCTGGAACCCGGCATTCGGCCAAATTTGTTCGCGCGCTAATTTCGCTGTCAGAAACCGTTTGAAATATTAATGTTGAAATGTGCTTACCTCTTCTTATATGCTCTAGCGCATTAGTAGCATTGATGCGATGGGCCCACATCACTGGACGAGGTCCGGGAATAAGAGTGATATATAGTGGCTCGGAGGGATGGCACGTACGATAGGCAGCGACGACTGCAGCACTGCGCGAAACACCCTGCAGGATCGTCTCGATATCTCAGCATTTTTTCATGAATGAGAATCACCCACTTGAACATCGTGGACCAGGACGGCACCGCCAGACCGAATGGCATGGTCAATAAATTGGCACGCAGAGGGCAAGTGTATAAGGAGATCCGCGTAGTCGACGTCCTCGACGACGATGCGCATATGCTGTATTCCGGATTGTGGCATCTCAGCTGGAACCGCGTCCTGGCAGACCGAGAGCACGTGGGTTACGTTCCGTTCTGCCGACAGACACGATCAACTTGGTGTTCCTCCATGAAGTAAAATAAATGCCAACCGGCCAATGATCGCTTTGAACGAGCAGCAACGAGACTTTGGTTCGGGATAATTAGTGCCGGACTCAAAATATTTGGCCCCTACTCACTTGCTCAAGTAGAGCTTTCCCTCGATGATGGTGTTGATATTCTTCCAAGGGGCGTCCCTCTTGCTGGCCTTCTTCTTCTCCCGTCTGCGCAGCTCCCGTGCCGCCTCCCGCCGCTCACGGTCCGCCTCCTCTTTCGCGAGACGCGCTTCGAGCCTCTGTGCGCGCGTCTCCTTCTCTTGCGCCTCCGCGCGCTGCCTGGCCGCAGCGCGCGCCTCCTCCTTCTCGCTTTCCTTGTTGGCAATACGAGACGAGCGCTTGGGATGCACAATCGCCTCCTCCAATCGCTTCTTGCGCTCGATCTCCTAAACAGATAATGAATACCAGTTACACTCGCATAATAGCAGAACGTACGCGGAGCTCCTCGGTAATAATAGGCACGATATTGTTGACGAGCGTTTTATACAGCGCCTTTTCCGTATAGTGGGTCGCCTTCTCGAACCGCTCAGCAATGTGCTCCCACTCGTAGAGCGTGATACAGATCTAGGTTGCGCGGCATCAGACAAAGCGCAAAATAAACAGGAAACTTAACATACAGTTTCCCACTCGACGAATCCCTCCGGCTGATCGTTATTATTATTATCATCTGCGTTCGCCTCCTCTAGCACAGAAACCCCAGCCTCTGCGGGCTCCGCCGCCTCTTCCTCCTTCACGTTCTCCTCTTCTGCCGAGGCTAGCACAGAAACCCCAGCCTCTGCAGGCTCCGCCGCCTCTTCCTCCTTCACGTTCTCCTCTTCTGCCGGGGCTAGCACAGAAACCCCAGCCTCTGCGGGCTCCGCCGCCTCTTCCTCCTTCACGTTCTCCTCTTCTGCCGGGTCCTCGCTCAGCTCTGTCAACTCACTCACGCTCTCGTCGTCGCTCTCTAGCCCCGTCTTCGGCGGGGGTTTCACAGCCATAGCCGACTTCCCCTTACTTCCACTCGCACCTCCGTTCTTGCCACTCTTACTCCCCTCGTCCTCTAACCAAGCCGCCGGCATGGGCTGCCACTTCTCCTCATCCGCCCCGCGCAGGCGTGCACTCAGACGAGTCCCCAGTGGCCGCACAGCCGCCACCTCCGTTCGCCCGCGCTTCCTCTTATTGGCCGCTGCTGCTGCCGCCGCCGCCTCACGATTCAGGGCCGCGAGCTCCTGCGCCTGTCCTTCGAGCTTCAACTTCTTTGCCGCACGCCCCCCGCCGGGAACGGTGATCGTGAGTTTCCCGTTACTCGCCGGCGCGTCATCCGCAAGCCTCGCGCGCTTGGGAGCGAGGCGCTTGGCTTTGCTGGTGGAGGCCGCGGTAGGTGGGAGCCGCTTGCGCTTAAGGGAGGACGTGGTCGCAGTGTAACGCGGGGGTTTAGGCTGGACACGTTGGATCCAGAGGCGGTCGGCTAGATATGAGATTAGAGATGAGATTAGAGTCGCAGGAAGAAGTGTACCGCCGATGAGCCAATATGCGTTGGACTTAGCGTCGTATCCGATCGGTCCGATGCGCTGCGAGGGAATATAAATGAGTTAGCTGAACATGAAATGAAAGAAGGAAGGCAAACCCAAGTGGCGACCTCGTAGTCGGTCTTCATGAGAGAACGTAGCCGGGTGGGGTTCTGGCACTGCCATTCCGTGAGGAGGTACAGCGAGTCGAGCTTGGTGAGCATGGGGAGGTCGAGCCAATCTTTGGTTTCTTGCTGCGGTTGCTCTTCCTCCTTGACCACCTTGTCGGGTGCCTCGTTCTGTGATTCTTCACCCTCTGTTCGCTCTCGAGGTGGGGCAGAATCGTTGCCCTCTTCAAACACGGTGCGATCTGCTTCAGAATGCGCCACACTATCCTGCTCCATGCCGTTGTCCTCGCCGTCGGCCGGTGCCAGGGTATCATTGTCCACGGATACCGACGCGTACAGATAATGCGGATGGCCCGAGTCTGTTCGCGGCTCGGGGCCGATGGGATTGGAGGCGGGATCGCGCCGGTTGTGCTGTCTTCGCAGGGCCGACTGCCAGTTGTCGAGCCTGAAACGCGATCAGGACGCGTGAATCGAACCGTTGACGGAATTGGCCAAACTTACCCGACTTTGCGGTCGTAGGAAAGGACATACAGCAAACGGGCCATGACGCGTGGCAGGAAGAGGTTGGTTTCGCGGGCGAGATCATCCTCGATGTCCTGGGGCGCCAGGTGGGGTGTCAGTGAGGAGAAATAGATTAAAAAAACGCGAGAAAATGGTGCTGACGTTGAGGGAGACATCCTCCATGGAAAAGAGATGGGGAAAGGTGAAGAAGAACTGGCTGAAGGCGGCCCATTTCCAATGCGTTCTCAGCAGGGTAAGATTTTGCGCCGACACATCGTGCCGAAGCGCTTCCATCACGTTGAACGTGAGTGCAGGAGAGGGTGCTTGCGGATCCCCTCCAACTGATGGAACGATACGGAGGGGAGCGCCGGTGTCCCCCCGAGAAGAAAGAGGCGGGATATAATGGGATGAACCGGAAGGCGGGGAGATCGGAGACGAAGGCTCGAGATCGCTATGCGAGCTCCTGCTGTCCAGCCGGATAGACGAAGTGTCTGAGTTTCGATTAGACTCGTAATCCTCTCGGGCCCTCCCTTCCGATAGACAATCTTCCTGAGAAACGACAGTAGATGGTGGTTCAGTGTCGTCATGGAAGTTGCTCATTTCAGAGTGTGGGGAGGCTTCAGGGCCTCTATCGCTCCCTCCCGCTCCAGGGTAAAAATCGATTCGGGCGACTGTGCGAGTGTGCAAACAAATTGAGCGACATACCGCAGTAGAATGAAGCACGTACTTCCTCTCGAGCCAAAAGCGATGGGAAGCTTAATTGTGGCGACCTGCGGGATTCTAATGCTTCCTTCGACTGATTCTCGTTTTGTAGGGAGGCAGGAGAAGGTGACTCCCCGAAACTACCAGTTCGTTGTAGGAGAGGTGCAGGCAGCATTGCTACGTCGGGAGACTCTATGCCTTCGACATATTTAAGCTCCAACGGGAGCGCTACCAGCTTAGTGGGAGAGAATGTCGACTGTGACTTGGGCCAGAAGAAAGCGGCGCCTGAGAGCAAGAGTTTGATCAGAGACGTACAAAAAGCGGGTGTCAACACCAACCATGTTCCACCTTGACAAGAAGTTTGTCAGATATTTGGTTTGCCACTGAATCTTGCATTCTAAACGTGCCATCCTAGATTAAAGTTTCCTTACTGCATCAATTTCAGAAGCAGGGAAGACAAACGTCTCGGAAAATATCAAGCCAGTCATCGTCGTGTGTTATCGCAACTTTTGCTTCGGGCGCCTGAATAGGGTTTAGTTAGATTTTCTCAAGGTGGAAATATGTTCTGTTTGCCTGGCATAGAAGATAGTCGTTCAATAATCGGGAAGGATGAAAAATCTACAGGCAGTTTAGCATCCGAATACTCTCAACTAATTTCAATCAACGTACCGTAGAGGTGGGTGGAAAATCGGATATCATGACAGCGTGATCATCTCGCTCAGCACAATGTTTCTTTCCAGTCGCCCCGCCCCCGCCAAAGAATCCAGTGACCCATGAAAACAGCGATTGCTGAAATCCATATGGAACAAATTGGCCAGATTGCTTCGGCGACTGTGGATCAGCCAGCTGGCATATTTCTACGTCTCCAAAAAGCCGACGCCATATGCTGGTACAGAGGGAGATGGTAAAGCCGTGGATAAAAACTGTCTGGTTGATCGGACTTGCAGCACCCGTCGCTGCGTCGGCTTGTTTTCTCCGTGCAGGGTTGCCTCTCTGCCAACGATATTTGTAGCCAGCATCCGCTCCAGCGCTCGGTTTGAACGATAGCTGGAACTGGCCTTCATCCGGAACCGCTTGAAATGAAGCCATACCCCACGAGGCGCACTTTTCCCAACCAGTGATGAGGTAGAGCGAACCGTTCCCTATCCCCCGACCTCTTGGTCCGTTAACAAATTTATACCAATTATCTGCATGGCACGCCACATATCTTCGCACACCCTCCAAATTTCGGAGTTTATTGATTTTTGAACCATGTGGAAGGGAGAGAACAGCGCCTTTCGGGCCCAAGCATCCAAAACGGAAGTCACCGCCAGGAAATTGCCTACAAAATGATAAATGAAATGCGGATGAAATAGCACTGCAACAATACTCAGTGGCCGAATCGGACTCCAAGTCCTGAACAGAAGGAGTGGAAACATAGTTCCCGGGATCGAAATCCAGAGGGAGTATGTCCTTAGGAGCGTAGGGTGATAAGGGGGAAAAGTCATCTGGCACCTGTTCGTTGATAGGGTGATCGGAAGCAAGGTAGATGTTGAAGAAAAAATCGAATACGCCCTCCGGTGTCACTGTGCCAACATCGCCTACGGACACGCCGTTTCTTCGATACTCTTCAGGGAGATTTCCTGCAGGGCCCGGGACGTACAACGGAAAGCCTCGACCTTGGCGCAGTAATTGGCTGCAATAATTGTCGCTTTCTGAATTGTAGTCGGGCGTGGTCAGAGTACGTGATCGGTTGCCTGGCTGCAAATAAAATGTGGGTAAGAATTAAATCATTTAGCAGACGAAGATAGTATTCTCACAGCGGAAGATGTAGACGGCCCTGGCCCGTATGATGCTGATGAAGGACTCGAGGTCGCATACGCATCCACGACAGGCCTTCGCCCATCACGGGTTCGCCCTTCCTGCCCGTGCCAGGCTCGTCCGTGCGCCGTCTCGCGCGTTCTCCCATGGTAGAGACGATGTACAACGCGCCGCCGAGCATCCCGGGCCCAATCCACGTTAGCGCGTCGGCTCCCCCGGGGCGGCGGAACAATATGGTTATGCAAATCTCCGAGCACGAATTGACCACCGACGATCTCGAAGCCAGCGGCATTCTGAAATAGGGTTGCTCTGTGGAAATGAACTGATCAGTATTAGGATTGTACAAACAGCTCTGACTATACCGTTGTGGAGCAACAGATGTGTCGCCGTTCAAGGCTTGAGGGCCGCTACTCACAATTGGCGACTGCATGGCGAAGGACAAGAGATCATGAGGCTTGTTTTTGAAAAACCAAATATATACCATTGCTGTTGAAAATGTCGAAGAGGTTGACATGAACAGCCCGTTTGCGAAGGAACATGTACGTAGGGCTGCGTGCCTTATTCATCGCGATGGTTCTGCAGGTCCCATCCCGTTCCGTCGCGAGTTGACTCGAAGGAAGATATTCAATGGCGTAATGAAAGCAATTTTCGTCGCCGGAGGAGGATTGCCTGCGCGGTCTCAAATTGAAACAGCAGGTAGCCGAATTTAACCGCATACCACATCCGTGGGTATATATATGACCCTCAGATCAAAGAACGGGCCAGAGACACCTGCGGCGTACGTAGCCTCCCTATATCGGCAACTCAAACGCAGAGAGTCTTGCCCCCTGTGCGCACGCGCTGGATCGCGCTGTAGTATTTCGATCAATTCAATATTCTCCCTGGCTGTGACCTGTGACCCGAAGATTCGGTGCTCTTCCTGAGCAAGCTGTGCCCGCTCGACACGCACGTCGAGTACGGCGTGACGTGGGAGACGAATTTGCTGCTCGACGCGCTGTGCGAGGCGATTGCGGAAAGGTGCAAGAGATGGGAGAAGGTCGCGGAGTTGTTGCCGCTGCTGACGCGGCTGAGGATCGAGGAGCGCGCGCGCTCGAGGGTGTTGATGGAGGAGGTGGAGGATTTAAGGATGCGGAGCGGGGTGCTTATGGATAGGGGGTTGGCGGGGCTACTGGTGGTGGGTCGGATGGGTGTGTGATGTTGTGATTTTCTCTTGGTTTCTTTATTCCTATGTTTATCGCTATATGTTTACCGGAAATTGCTGTTAGCCAGGGCGAGGAGTGGACAAGCTAGATTAGATTAGATAAAACGCATCACAGCCACAGTTCTTTTGCCTCTCACCTGTGCGGTCGCCAACCAAAATACTCGCGCCATTCTTTTCTGTTTTCAAAACGTTCAAGTATCAGCGACTCTACCCTTCCTTTGCCTCTCCCCACACGATGCATACGAACCGGTCTCCTTAAGCTTCCCGTCGCGTGCAACGTTCGCATTGAAACCGCTAGCGATAAATCTAGTTGACCACAGGATCTCTTTTCTCGTACACGGATAACGGGCTCAAACTGCTCATTACTAACAAGGATGATCGTTACGACCTCTCAGCCCTTTGCTCTAGTCGCGCGAAAGTTTCCGCTCTGGGAAGAACATGCTCAAGGGTGTTATTCCCGACGTGATGAATTCAAATTTTGTCGCTCGTTCCCGCTGCCTCTCGTGCCCTCGTCTTGCACCTCTCGCGGATTTTTCGGTGTGGACCGCGCAACAGTTCCCCGCCCGCTGCAAAGTTCTTTCGCAGACGGGCACCTCACATCTCCTAGTCGACGTGCTGCACTCGGCCCTCACGCTATCCCTGCCGCTCGTCGCGCCAACGCGGTGTACGTGCGGCATTAGGTTCGTTCTCAGCGCGCGCGGTTCAGCTGCTTGCTCTGCCTCCTTTCCTCATCGCGCCTCGTGAGACTCATCCGCGTGCGGCATACGATGTATTCCGAGTCGTCTCAGGGTTCTCGCCCCCTTCTACGCGTACACTTGGTTTTATTTTTCCGAGCTCCTTTGTATTCTGCTTTCTCGCCCTCATGCGTCTTTTGGTCTCACGTTTTGCACAGATGTTTCCGCCGCGTTCCTGCCCTGTCTCACTTCATGTCTCGTGTTTGCGCTCTTGTGCTCCTTATCTGGTGTCTTGTATCTGCAATGCTCCTGCTCTGATCCTGTGCTCCTCGCCTTTCGCCTTGCCTTGCGCAGATGCCTGAATTGACTGCACTCCGCCCAGATGTCCTGACCGCGCTCCTACATGCGCTTCCCGTATCCAATATATATCCTCCCGCCTTCTGGCACTCTGTGCAGACGTCCTTGGCGCGCTCACGTTTCGCGCTCCACACAAAGCTGTTGATTGTGCTCAGGCTTTCGGACCTTACTCTCACCTCTATTATGTAGATGTCTTCGCCTCACATCTCATGTTCTTATTTTGCACTCCTATCAGATGTCCTCACTGCCTTGTTGTCTCTTTCCTGCTCTATACTTCTTTCCCATCTGCCTTTATTCCTTCTCGCTCACAAGTCTTTTTTCTGCTTTGATGCCAACATTGTTTGCCTCGCGTCTGCTCAATTCTTGGTTCCGGATTTAGGTACCAGGTCTGATTTGCGAATTTGTCTGTCTGTCCGTCCTACTCTGCTTAGTAATGATGCCATCAATCATACTAGCCCCAAAGCAGTTCGCGATGGCCCCAATCCATTATCCCGTGTGTATCGCTGTTGTGCGCAAGGCTCGGACACTTGACCGCTGCTATCCGCTCAATGACGCGGCAGTTGCGCCGACTTTCGACGGCATACTAGCTATCGTGCAACCAGAACAGCCATGCTACTATCACTCCTGCACTGAATCCATCCACGCCGGCGAACGAGGTGTGGGTGATAAGCAATCACAGCCAACACATGTACTTGCGTTGCCCCAGCACCACTCGCAGCGTTCGTCCGGACGTTCGACCCTACACAATCACTTCCCTTCCGAATGGTCGCCGATCCCATGGACCATGTACATCAAACACTACTGGACCGTCCGTCTCGTGCGGCCGTACCTGCCGTCCTGTATTTCCGTTACTGTGCGCAAAGTGCTAGCTGTGCGCCGTACTCACCGACAAGGCTGCCTTGGCTGTGGCCCAATCCAATTTGGAGGTAAATCTATGCATCAGTACCTTCGTCATAGTATTCGTATTTACTGTCCTGTGAGAGCATACCATAAAATTCTCATTGAAGTAATCTACTTCCGCGCCATATCTGCAAAAGAAAAATGCCTACACACATGAACATTCCAATTAAATTGGTGCCCGGAATCGGAATCGAGGAGGAACCAAACCTGCCCGGAGGGCTAATGTATTTAATAATCTTGAACCCTCAAATAGTCGGTGATTGTATTCTTGCACAATAACGTAATTAACATCGTCCCTCAATCACGGCACCTACTCAAAGTTTCAAACTCCGTTCTTAGGATGAATTCGTCGAAGAATATGTGTTACATTCCAAGACACGGCAGGCCCATTTCCAGTAGGAATAGATGAGCCCAGAGGGCCATTGAGTTGGCGCTCTTCTATTAATAATAAGTATGTGGATCCCGGAAGTTACCGAGAGACAAACACGGCGCCAGTAAACTAGTGCAAATAATACACCAAATATTCCGCCAGTGTTGCTCTTTCGGCCAGTCGCTTTGTGGGCATCTTCTGGTTGGGCTGTGGAGGCACAGAATGAGAGGCCTCGCGATACCGTCTCCCGGCGAGCTGGAGCGGGAACAGTCAAACGAATACGGCACCCCGTTCAGCAGCCCCGACGACTCCAACATTCCCATCGATCCCGCCCTTGGCGGTGCCCCCATAGACCCCGCGTTGCTGCCTACCGAGCCCCCCCAGCACGCCCCCCAGGTGAGCGCAGAATATCCAAAAAATATTCCAGTCTACGCGTCGCGTCGGGTAATATTGCGTACTGATCAATTTCAAAGCCTGATCCATTTGTTGCGCGCGCGCGCACGCCCGAGGACCCCCATACCCACTTTGCACAGTACTCCCAGGCGCCGCAGGGTGACCCCTTTGCGCCGCAGCCCGAGTTTCAGCCGATGCCGCAGGAGGAATTGCAAGTGCCGCCGCCACCGCCGCCGCCGAAGCGCCGCAAGCGAGGCGGCCCGCCGCTCGAGCGCAAGTGCGGCTTCTGCGGCGCCACGAAATCGAAAAGCAAGGCCGCAAGCCAGACGGAGCGCCTCGTCACCTGCCACGACTGTGGCCGCGCCGGTATGCATTTCTTATTTCTTATGTCCTCGGAGGCTCATTCCGTGCAGCGCACCCCGCGTGTCTGAAGCTTCCGCCCGCGGTTGGCGAGACGATACGCACGTACGACTGGATCTGCATCGAGTGCAAGACGTGCGAGATTTGCCATGTGAAGGGCGACGACGTGAGTGCCCTTGTTGAGAGGGTGTCGTTTGGTGGCTAACAGAGCAGTAGGCTCGGATCTTATTCTGCGACTCGTGCGACCGCGGTGGGTGGCACTGGCTGGGGTTGAGTATTGATTCTTAACGGTTGGCAGGTTGGCATATGGACTGTATGGATCCGCCTGTGGAGGACACGCCACCCGGGAAATGGTTCTGCCCCCTTTGTCCAAACGCCGTGGAGTCGGAGCAGGAGCCGTCTGTGGCGTCTACATCCCGCATGCCGACGCCGAGAGGTCGTAAAGGCAAGGGTAAGGCGGCACCGCCCCCCACGGATGACGAGGAGGAGGAGGAAGAAGAGGAGGAGGAGGAGGAGGAGGAGGAAGAGGAGGAGATGGTAGAGCCGGTGAGTAGACCGAAAGCCCGGGCAAGACCAAAAAAGAGACCCAAGGCGGACGACACCTCCTCCCCTCCGCGACCAGCAAAACGGATCCGTGTCCGTCCCCCTCAGACGCCTCTACCCAGCGTTCGGTTACACCTCCCTAAGAGCAGGACACGGAGACGCGAGGAAGACGAACCCCCACGCGGCTTGTTCGACGAGATCCTCACTCCCGAAGAACGCGACACGTCCAAAACAGCCATTGCGGTGCTGGACAAGCAAAAGTTCGAACGGAGCCGTGCTGTTGCCGAGGTATGCAGCAGCACCCGCATTTTTTCCCGTGTACTCACGATTCGCAGCTGAAACTGGGCCCACCCCCGCCCCCGCGCATGCGCCGCACATCCGAGGGCCCCGACACCCCTGTCGCAGGCCCGTCATCCCGCCCACTCCGCTCGTCCTTCATGCAGTCCACGCACCTGATGTCCCCCTCCGCCTCGCCCGCGCCCTCCTCCGCCTCCGGCGTCCCCCGACATAACGGCACCACCGCGCACGACGCGGCGCCCGCCCCCCTGCGCATCAGCACCATCCGCTTCGGCCAGTTCGACATCAAGACGTGGTACAACGCGCCGTTCCCCGAGGAGTACGCCAACATCCCCGACGGGCGCTTATGGATCTGCGAGTTCTGCCTGAAGTACATGAAGAGCCGCTTCGGAGCGACGCGACATCGGGTGCGTTTTCCGCTGTTTGTGTGCTCGCTCGCCGCTGATGGGTATGACGCAGATGAAGTGCAAAGCGCGGAATCCGCCCGGGGACGAGATTTACAGGGACGGGGCTGTTTCGATATTCGAAGTTGATGGGCGAAAGAACAAGGTGCGATTCCGCCGTTGTTCGGGTTTTTATTGCGGGTGCTGACGTGATTATGTTAGATATACTGTCAAAACCTGTGCTTGTTGTCCAAGATGTTTTTGGACCACAAGTCGCTGTTTTATGATGTCGAACCGTTTCTTTTCTATGTGATCACAGAGGTAGACGACTTTGGGGCGCGGTTCGTGGGGTACTTTAGCAAGGAGAAGAGGAGTCCGAAGGACTATAATGTCAGCTGTATAATGACGCTGCCGGTGCGCCAGAGACAAGGCTGGGGGAATTTGCTCATTGACTTTAGTGCGTTTGATTTCTTTTTACGCGAGAGACGATTATATTTATATTTATTTGTACAGGCTACTTGTTGTCGAAGAAGGAGCGGCGTCTCGGTTCTCCCGAAAAACCACTATCTAGTCTCGGTGCCCTAGGATACAAGAACTATTGGACTTTAGCGCTCATGCGATATCTCGTCACGGCGCCTGATCACCCACGCCTGGAAGGTACGTCGAGGGGTTATTTGCGAGCCGTTACTCACGTTGACACGGGCAGATATTTGCGCTGCGACGTCCATGACCATGGAGGATGTGCACGCGACGCTGACCCAGCAGGGTATGATCACCTCGCGGGATGTCACGCCACCGCGTGTTAAGCCTTCGCCGGGGCAATCGATCAAGTTCCCCAAGGGCAGGAAGAACGGTGTGGCGCGGCGGCACCTGCAGCGCAATCAGACGATGGACAAGGCGCAGGACCGCGAGGCGTCCAAGGGGCCGTTCGTCCCGCCGACGGAGTACGCGATCAACTACGACCGCGAGAAGGTCGAGGAGTATTTGCGGGTGTGGGAGGGCAAGGGCTATTTGCAGCTGCGGCCGGAGAAGCTGCAGTGGAGCCCGTACATTTTGGCCAAGACGCACAAGACGGAGGCGAAGGAGGCGACGGAGACGAGTGCGCTGGCCACGACCGCCAAGATCAAGGAGCGGGGGCTGGTCAACGGATCAGCGACTAATGGGACCCACACCAGCACGTCTTCGACTGGTCCCGCGACGCCGAACGGGGTTGCGGGGCTGCGGGATGTGTCCCCGATTGACGAGGAGGAGGTTGGAGAGCCGCCGACAGTATTCCCGCCACGAGACGCGTCGCCCGACGAAGACAAGGACGGGCAAATGGAGCGTGATCGGGCGCTTGCGACGCGGTTGGCTGCAGAGACGCCGAGGACGCGACTCCGGAGCCGGTCGAGCCAGGTTTCGCATGCGTCCACTCCGGCGCGGAGTACGCGTGCAGGGGGGGATTCGTCTCTATCTACGCGAACGCGGCGGCTGGACAAGGGGAAGGAGAGGGAGCTGTTATCACCGCTTGAGGACGACGAAACTCCGAGCGCGGGGCGACACCTGCGATCCAGTAGGCACGTGCTGGAGAGCCCGACGTCTCCGTCGACGCCTACACGGCGAACCACGGCGCCCCGGAAGCGCAGGAGGGTGGAGTCGTCCCCTGAAGAAGACACAGCTTCGACCCCGTCGCCTGCGACGCCCTTGATAGTGCTCGATCCGTCTTCGCCTCCCGTCAATGGACAAGATTACCAGCAAGCAGACATGGACGCGGAAGCAGACGCAGATGCAGAGGCGGACGAAGATGCGGACGAAGATGCAGACGCAGACGCCGACGCGGAAGCAGAAGCAGAAGCAGAAGCAGAAGCAGAAGCAGAAGCAGTCTCAGAAGTTTGCATACAAGCGCCGCTATTGACCGCGCCGGACGAGATGGACATGGACACGACGCCCCTCCCCGGTTTGTGTCTCAACAACAGCAACAATCCTGAGCTACAGACGGCGCCCGTCATCAAGACCATTATCGTCAACAGGGCTGACAGCGAAACGCCCGCTGCAGACGGGGTCAAGTCCGAGGATCCAGGGACACCTCTTATGAATCTCACGGGCCGTCAGAGCACACGTAGCGACGACACGGTGTTTGCGGACCCTCCTCCGACGGTGAACGGCAAGGCCTTTAACGTGAATGGCGGACTAGGGGGTGCGGTCGCGGTGCTCGCAGCTGCGTGGGGGCACACTCCACAACCTGCTCACGAAGACCGGCACATGTCTGAGGACGCAATCAGTCTAGGAGAGGAAGACGGTGATGCTGATGCTGACGGGGAGTTTGAAGAGGACGCAGAGGGCGAGTCTGATGTAGACATGCCGGGCTAGCCTCTATACATTCAGCCCGCAGTTTCCTGGTTTCGGTGTACTTGCTCTGTGTAATGCAATGTAAATTTTTCTGTAAATTTTTATCCCCTTATTTGGTTTCGGGTTGTTTGCTGTAAGTAAACACAAGGTGAACCGCTACTACGGGTTCCGAGCGGGTCCAATCCAACCCGGGCATGGATGGTCAGAGGTGTGTTCTCTCAGCCTGTGGCGACGATGGGGGTTGAGGCTGCAGCTGCATTCTAGTAAATCCACGATGCAGTACGGCCACATGTCGACATCTGAACGACGAGACATGAACCTTCAAGACAATCCGAATTCGGTACGCTAATCCAACTTGGTTTGCAGCTCGGTCGATATGTAATCATCCCTGCAGACGCCTTTTCAATCCCACCAGAGCATCGGCCAGGCGTTGGGCACGCACATTAATGGAACTGCGGCGCCGTACAGCCGCCAGCCCCCGAACGCAGATGGGTACCGGGAGTCTCCGCCAACGAATGCGGCTGGCACCTCACGCAGCGCTCCGCCGCTCACTTTCAGCGTTAATAATGGGCCACCGTCGCCCGGGAGTTTGAAGCGCAAGCATCCGGACATGCTGCACGGCTTGAAGCGTCGGCGGGAGGCGGAGGAGCCGCTGGACCCCTACGAAGACGGCGCCGGCGGGGCTAAGCACTGGACGGACGAGGAGAAGACCCTCTTGTTCCAATGGCTCATGGGGCCAGCGCACGACGACCACTGGAATTCTCTGCGCGCGACGAAGAACTCGTGTCTTCGAGAGGTTTGATCGTGTGCTACGTTTCTAGTATTTGGCTTAACACACACGGCAGTGCGCCGCCGAGGTTTATGGGGGCAAGAAGACGTATCAGGCGCTGAAGGGTTGCTATGAGCGCAACTTCAATCTCTTCAAGCAGATCTATTCCTTCGAGTCTTTTCATGCCCACGCTGGAAGCGGACCCATCACCGTACATGGCGAGGCTGACCGGTTACGAGAGTATGACCGTCGCCTCGGCGCCGCTCGACGGGCTGGGTGCGATGTCGGGAACATCACCGCCCGGACAATCGAGCACTGGCATCGCATTGGCTGGTACGACCTTTTTTACCGAAGGCATGATACCTTTTATTTTGTTTGCATGGTCGGACATTTCACGCCCACGCAGATGGCACGGTGATCCCGCCACGACGAAGCCCGTCGCTGCACGCGGCTCTGTGCCGACGCCCTTGAGCGTTGTTGATGAGCCCGAGATTGACGATGACCAGACCCTGGACTTTTCCGACTCGCCCTCCACGAACGGGATGAATCCCATGCCCTCTTACGTTAGTCCCCAGCAGACCCTCCGCGAAGCGCCGCCGCCGCCAGCACCTCCCCCGCCCCCGCCCAAGCTACCGCCACCCCAACCCCAGTTCGTGCAGTCGCCCACGCCCACGTTCACCAACCCCCCGCCCCCGCCCGCGTCGCCCGCAGACCCGGCGCTCGTGAACATCTCGCTCTCGCAGGGAATGCTTTCCGCGTACCTGCAGTTTCTTCAGGTGCAGACGCAGACGGGCAAGCAAAAGCTCGAGTACCTGCGCCGACGCGAGGAGCGCGAGGAGAAGGAGAGCACGCAGCGCCGCGAGCTCGAGCGTCTGCGACTCGAGCGCGAGACGGCCGAGTTTGAGCACAATAAGCAGGCGGCGAACATCAAGCAGCGTGCGGATCGTGCGATAGTATGTTGTCCATCTTCTCTCGTCTTGGCGTGTTATTTACTTCTTTGTTTTCGTGCTGCAGGAGCTGCTGAGCAGTGCTGTTGTGGATGCCTCGGTCAAGCAGGCGGCGGCTGAGTATTTGAAGAAGTTTTTCAAGACCGACTAGAGGACTTGCACGCATTTGTATTTTATTTCAATGTCTTGATGTATTACGACCTCTGTACATATGTACACATGCAGCTCTTGGAATATTTTTTTGTATAGCGCGTTTCGTTGTCCTGTTCGTTCTTTCCACCGATATGCTGACTAAGCGCCCTATTCTTGTCACTCCTCAAGTTATGGTTTCCGGCTGCGTGTCTTGCCCGATGTTTGTGTTGTTCCTGGTTCCTTCATCGGGTTTAAAGTGATGTTTACTCAAGTCTAATTGGTGAGGCTGGTCCAACGCGTGCAACGCACACTTTCTTACTCTCCAATAGACTTCCGAGCCTCTTCGAAGCTGTTTCTGCTAAACATCGAGCTCCGCGCGATCACAACTTGACTGGGCAATTAGACCTCCTCTCTACACAACCTGGTTTATCTAAAGACTCGACGATATTAACCGCCGAGCGAAGGACTTTGGAAGGACCCCCACATTTTCCTGCTTCCCTAATTTTAAATCCTCACCTGGTCCGGACTTCTGGCCTCTGACTCCCAAATTATCTTTGGGCCCTGCAGCTTGGATTCTACTAGAGGGTTGCCCCTCATCCAACTTGCTGCACAGCTGGAGGTCCAGACACTGCCCGTGCTTCCACCGTTGTCGCAAAGCTCTTCGAGTCTAAAAAAAACGAGCATATAACTAAAGTATAACTAATTAAACATTGTCCCGGCGAAAATCGCGAATAGTCTTCCACTGATGATTAGGCCACGACGTATTTCCGCTGCCCGCGCCTTCGCTACCCGATCCCTCCGTTCCTTTAACGACATTCCAGCCCGTACTCCCCGCTCCAGTGTCCATGAGGTTCAGCAAGTGTGTCTTCAGCCCTCCGTCCTCTCCCGTAATTTCGTCTACGTGCTCGACTGTCGTTTTGAACAAGCCGCCGAGTTCATTCGAGGACATCCGATCGCCCTGGAGTCGGAATATCTTATTCTCGAGTTCCGACGGTGGCAGGCTGGTCAGTATATATGCCACGAATCCTGTTGTTTCGTTAACGCCGGTGTTCCCCTCGGCCATGGACCACAAGACGAACCTGCAATATCTCCAATAGAGGTGAAGGAAACTGGAGAGGTCCCTTTGCCCACGATTCTAATCTTGCCGTGGTCTCCGAACCCGACAAGCCACGGGATGTATTCAATGAATAATCCAGTCTGGTGGTAAATCCAGAGTAAGTTGCATTACTTTCGGCTTGGTGCTGATCGCTCACATAGATCCTGATGGACGGGATTCCGATTGTTCTCAGGTGCGCTGTAGTACATCGTGAGCGGCTTTCGTGGGTTAAAATAAGTAAAGCTTACCCGCCACCTGATCTTTGAGTGCAAGGAAACCGTCCTTTTGCCCTTCGGTTGGTACTCCGTACTCTGAAGGCACGAATAGCTTTACTCCGGCCAACTTGGCTGCATCTGCGAGAACCAACTGTGCTGCGCCGGTGCTGGTGGCAATTGTCGAGAGCACGACCTCGACTTTGTGCTGCTTCAACACCGCTGCTACAGCGTTAACATCGGCAGTGTCGACTGTGGCGGTTTTGACACCAGACGGGACCGATTTGCTAGCGGACCCAGGCCGCGAGAGCAACACAACGGAGACGTTCTGGGCAGCGAGGGCGTTGAGGATGGGGAGACCTATCGATCCCCCGCCAATAAGTGCGAACGACGTGTATGTGGGCATTTGTGGTGGATATTTCTTGGACCAATGCCTTGACGATTTCGACTTTTATTGCGAGCCTCCACCATTTTTTACTAAGGGTCGGCCCTTGGCAAATTCAACCCGAGGTGAAATGACCAAGAACAATTGTAAGCATTGATCATAATAGTTATTGTGCCATTGATTAAAATAGTTGCTGTGGTTCAATCAGATATATGGTAGATGCCTGGCTGTTCAAGTGGTAACGGCTGGCTGACAAAACGGTAACCGCCTGCTATTAGATCGGGTACCGCCTGCTGATTAGCTACATACTGAACCCTTGGATTCGAGAACTGGAATAGAATAGCCCTCTGGGCAGCCTTGGTTCCTCCCATGGTGCAGATAGTGCTAAGGTTCACTAGCATGGGAGTTGCAAGTCAAGAATCACAACCGAATGGAAGGCCCACCATGCATCCTCTGGTCGACCTGGACACATTTACGAGACCGTAGCTGTAAATAGTTCATGTAAAGCGGCCAAGGCCGACGAGCAGCACAGCCCGCTACCTTGTTAAATGACGAATCCAGTGGCGCTATTATATCCTGCACGCATGACACATTGGTGTTCAATTTTGCGGTTATCAATTCCTTAGAATTTTTCTCCTAGAAAATAACAAAATATCTATTGCTGGAATAAGAAGTTTTTTAATTCAAACGGAGAGCAGGGAGATAGACGGGGGCCCTCCATTATTTAACGCTGGATATTCTAACCGTCGGCGGCGTCTCGTTGGAGATAGACAGGGGCCCTCCATAAATCGGTTCGCTGGTTTCCTTGCGGCTCGCTGGATATTCGAACCGTCGGTGGCGTCTTGTTGATATTCCCAAATGTCTCGCTGCTATTCATCATAGTATTGACGCTCCTGGACGCTCCGTCTTAGGTTGCACAGGGGCAGCGGCGCAACGGAGTATTAGTAGGACAGTAACTTGATGGTCTCGACGTGGTCCGGTTTAAAGGAATGGTTATTTTCCATTGCCACCACACGACGAGGATGTATTCATTTTACGTGCGCCCGCTCCCGTATTTTCCTGGAGCGGACGGGCTGTTTTGGGTTTCGTCGAAAGTTTCCACAAAAATAGGGATAGACAGTAAGCCAATTCATCAGCAAAATGACAAAAAAAATGTCCTCTTGTGCGTCCTTGAGCCCTCTGAAAAGAAATGTCCGAGGTGGGTGCGGATTTTTGCATTTTCGAAGCCCCTTGAGTGCTGCATTAAATTGTTTATTAGGAACTACGAGAACTGTTGAAGTAGAGGCTCGACGCGCCATAAAATCGGCATGTGGTAGCGAGCGTGTGCATAAACCTCGCCCCGTCCTGTAACATTTCTATGCGGCCATCTTATTCCGTATTACTTATATTCGTACGTAGAGACATTCCGACTCTATCACGGATGTCGCAAAAATCAATCGCTGCGCGCAAGGGTTTTCCCTAATAGGGGAAGTCAAAGCTCGAATTCGGGCGTCGATTCGGGCGCTGATTCTGACATCAATTCTGATGTCGATTTTGGCGCCAGAATCGACGTTCTTGCGAATCGAACACGATTCACTGTGAATCGCTGTTCCTCCTCTGGAGGAGGAACACTGATTCTGGTCGATTCTCGATTCTGCGGATTCTGGAGCAATTTTCGGACAAAATCAACCCCAGAATCGGCCACAGAACCGAGACCAGAATCAAGCCATATTCGGCCCCCAGAGACCGCTTTGACTTCCCCTAATGTTTTTTTTCCAAAACAAAAACCCCAAATGGCCCTATTATGTCCAGTAGGTAAGTAAATTGCTTCGCGGTTTCTAACTCATGCTACGCATGAGACAACATCAGGAAAATCAGAACTGCCTATGCAGTGCTCGCGCTAGCTAGCTAGAAGGCGGCTGCATAGAGGGTATGTAGGTATGAGTGCTATGACTCGCTTGACAGCGTTGCATATGAGAGCTTCAATCGGCTACGGTTTTCCTGATGCAGGCTCACCGGACCGAACCGTGGGAATCAATACCCGAAGCTGTTCATTTTTCGCCAACCTTTCGCCTTAAAAGTTAGATCTGTGAATTAAAATTTCAAGATTCGAGATAGAAACTCTGATTCTATGGGTTTCAATGCTTTACCCATAGGCACGTCTTTCTTTTGCGCTTCACCGTTAAATTCCCATTTGGGTGATGACATCAGCCATCACTTTACGATCAATGTTGTGTGAACGCGCTCTAATATCCTCCAGGATGTTCGTCGAGAGAGCAACCGTGTGGAAGACAAACCATAGGTTACTCTGGGAATGGTTGCCGGTTATTCCTCATTGGGCCGCGGCCGCCTCCCACCAAGATAGGGTGGTCCTCAGGCTGAGAGTTCCCAAGGCCTATATCATCGAGGGATCTGTCAAGACCACTCCAGTTTCCCCGAGGCTTACAGATCAACACGGCGGGAGTGGATTACTATTACCATCGGAGGTGAAATACCAGGAATTTTGCGGAAATGCCACTCCAAGTCCGAGCACCCGGTGCTACTCGGCGTCATAGGCACCTTTTTCTCCGCCATAATGGGCCGGGCTTCCTTACCCAGGGTATAAATACTGTATCGATGCGTTGATTGTTGTCTACCCTCCCCACCCACCTCAATGGCTCCCCCACCTGCTTTCCAGCTAGATGGTGATGTGCGATTAGCCAGAATCGCTATCTAATCTTGATCTAATCTGATTTCAGGTCGCAATTGTTACTGGTGCTGGTTCGCGTCTAGATGGTGAGTGAAAGCTTCTGTCGGAATTTCCTTCGTCAACTTTATCGCAGGTGGAATCGGCAATGGACGTGCGACAGCGATCCTGCTGGCCCGGCAAGGAGCCAAGGTTGCGCTACTGGACCAGAATGTCGATGCGGCACAGGAGACGAAACGAATGATCGACGAAGAGGGCGGCATATCAGAAGTGATTCAATGCGACGTTACTGTGGAGGCAGCATGCGAGAATGCCGTCAAGAAAACAATTGAGCTCTTCGGAGCCGTTCATATTCTCGTCAATGTCGGTACGCCAATCATGAAACATGGCATCGCCTTTTTTCGCTGACCTCGGCTCCAGTCGGAATTGGTGGAACTCGGGGAACTGCAGTTGATGTCGATATAGATGCGTTGGAACGCGATTTTCGCATTAATGTGCGTATTCAGAACTGAGATTGAACAGGGCTCAACGATTGTGCATCACAGGTAACGTCCATGATTTTGATGTCTCGCTACGTCATTCCAGAAATGCGCAAGGCTGGACGCGGTTCCATCGTGAATATGTGCGTTCTGTTCATTGACATGAGCTTGGTTGAACTAATCACAACCCAGTGCGTCGCTTGCTGGGCGTACGTTTTCTTTCCGCACCGCTTCAGTACATGTCTAACTATGCGCATCAGTCCTTGGAGGCAACCCCGGCGTCTCCTACCCCTCTACCAAGGGCGCGGTAGTCAATCTCACACGCGCGATGGCAGCGCATCACGGGACTGAAAATATCCGGTATAGTTGCTGCTTTTTGTGTATTTTAATGTACTGAGGCTCTTGCTAGCGTAAACTGCGTTGCACCTGGTCTGGTCTACGTAAGTCTCTACCCACTTCTGGCATAGTTTTGACACTGATTTCTTTTCTTGTTCTCAGACGCCGATGGTGAGTGCCAAAGGCATGTCGGACGAGGTGCGCCAACAGCGGATGGGACGCAACCTCCTCAAGCGGGAAGGAACGGGTTGGGATGTTGGATATGGTGTGGTTCCTTCTGTACAGCGTTGTTTGTGGCTAATTGATCATTAGCGATTCTCTTTCTGTCTTCGCGGGAAGCGCGCTGGATTACGGGTGTCATATTCCCGGTCGACGGAGGCACTTTGGCGGGCAATTCGAGCAGCAGCAGTTGGCGAAACCTACCGACTGCGTCCTCGGCGCAGCCAGCACCCATAGAAACTACCGATTCGTCAACGGCTGGAACGTCGACAGCCTGAAATGCTTGACGAAATTTGTGTAGTATTACCATAGATAGACAATCCGTACCGCCGTTGAAATTTAAAGTGCTCCTTTGGCCGCCGCCTGAGAGTCCGCGCGCAATGCAGGAATTAACAAAGAGAGCAGTTCACGTGATCGCGACAAGAATTGTTTTTCGGCAAGTCGGGAAACTACGAATCATTTATAGAGACTAGTACTCTTATAAGTTAGAGAGACCGGTCCAAGTCCATCTGAGTTTCAATCTGACAAGCACTTGAAAAGCTCATTCTCGTGAATGAACTCAAAACACTGCGTATTCTCGAAGTTATCCCATGCAGAGATACCTATCCGATAGCTCAAGTAGTCTGTAGTATCCGAATCCCAAGATAGTCAATCTATTTACCTACGAATACTGCAAATATAGGTCTAGAATATTTGCTCAGATACCTCAAGACTCAGAGATATTCGCATGTTGGATATTTCTGGCGTCTTGCCTAACTCAAGTGGTCAAGGCCAACTATCCCTCACCGAATAGTTCGATTCACCAGCTGATAAGATTCAGATTCATGTACCTGATAAGATTGGAGATACGATTAGATTATAGACGGTCCGATTTTTCCGCCGTCCCGCTCCTCCGCATCTATTCGTCCCGCGCAAACAACTCGCCCAAGTTATCGAGAACTCATTTCGAACATGCTATTAATTTTAAACCACAGATTCAACACATATTTTTTTCCTTCAAAATAACAGAACCATTGGAAAGTTAGTTGTGAGTCGCCCTCAAGGTAGCTCCTCGGACCCAGCAGCTTCGATCCTGCTGACCCACGACGCAGCAGGAAACACGACGTCCAGTTCGCAGTTTCTCGCATTGTGTTCGCACGGAGTCTTCGGCATCTGTCCCAATCTGCGAGGGGGTTTAATTAAGAAATGTTTGGACATGCGGACAACAACTCACCGAAATTGTGTTGGCCCAGCTGAGCATAGGAGACGATATAGTTTGCTAGGGTATAATTATAACATTCTGAATGCAAGACGAAGGATCAAATACTCACATCCAAGGCACAGCCAATCCACAGGTCAGACAATCCACAGAATAGACTCGCAATAAAGGCACGCTGAGAGGGGAAAACGAAACCTCTCTCCCGGCTTCATGCGACAGGTCCGGGGTGGAGCATCTTCGTCCTCGTTGCAGCCCTGAACATGGCCCAAGACAACCAGAGGGCTGCTGCAGGATGGCGGATCGATGCCAGATTTCACGGGTACTTCGACGTGCAGCCACAACATGTAAATATCCGGATTTTGAAAGATGCTCGAGTCCTCTGAGCCCTTCTTGTACAGAAATTAACGGATGGACGAGCAGTGGAAAGGGCGCAGTGCCTGCCTTCATATACGAGACATTGACAGCGCAGAGAACCTCGCTGACGGCTAGTTGAGGATCGAGAAAAGTAAAATAGCCCGTAGAGTCAATACTGTCCAGCAGCCATTTGTCGAGGCGTTCGTGAACTGCATAGCCAGCGGCCCGGAGTCGCTGCGCATATTTAGAGTCGCTGATTCGGTGGACAAGAGGAAGGCGGGCAGAGCCGAAGGTGACCTGTTTTGTGTGTAAGCGCGTGGCATGGTGGACTTAGCAGAAATTTGAAGACATGCCAGTTTTAAGTGAATGCAGGCAGGAAAGTCCCCCGTCAGGATA